>QEOT01008033.1:58564-88440 GCA_003123785.1 Pterocarya stenoptera
TTTTTTTAAAAATATTTAAAAATATTAAAAATACATGCAGAAAAAAGAAATTAAAAAAAAAAAAAAAAAAAGTCCCTAACGTTAGCAGCTGCCAGCTGAGGCGTTGGATGTAGTGACCATTTAATATCATTACTGAAATGGTCATGTCAGAAAAATAAAAAATTGTGGAAATGGATTCATGGGGATGGGCAGGTTAAGGCCCACTTACCACCGTTGGATTGTGCTTATGTATGTACACACATGAATAGACCTATTATATCCATGCGAAGTTATTTATAAAAGGTAAGTTACCCGTTTACTTGACAAAATTCTGACTCCCTAAAACAATTAAATTAAAAAGTTCAGCTTATAAAGAAAACTGACACATCAATATTGAAAATCATTTTTAAAGACTGAAAAATAATTCTCAATCCTCCTCATATATGATGATATTATGAATGCTAGTATTCGCATGTGTCAGCAAATTTTGTCCAAAATGTTGAAGGTAGGATGAGTTGATTAGATTGGTTACTTGGCTTTTTCCATTAGGGTAAAGAGAATACAAGGATTCCATGCTCTTTTAGCTCTTCTGCCTTCCTAGTGGAACAACGCGAATTGTTCATTTAGCACCAACGATAATTGGGCGAAACATTATATTATTCAAACCAAACGAAACAAAAAAAAAGAAAAGAAAAGTGAAACCCATCAGTGGAGAATAAAGCAAGCAAGTATGCATTTGAGCGGTACCTTCATTCGCCCTTTCCAAATAAACCAAATACAAAACAGCCTAAAACTTCAATCAGCCCTTTAATCGAGGTTGCTACTTGCCTATCAATGCATTAACCTATTCACCCAAATATATTAACCCAGCCAGAGCAGACGGACCAAAAGATAGTAAGAAGCAAATAGTAATAACTCTTTTTAAAAAATAAAATAAAAACGCATAAAAGCATCCAATAAATCTCAACCATACAGATATCATTCCCAATCCACCCAAAGTTCATACAGGAGAGAATCTTTTGATACGAGAGATAGAGAAAAAGCATTCTGCAATCCACCTTTTTTCAGCAAAGGCTTAACAACAAAGAACATACATCAACTCTACAGCGCATCAGCTGATCCTGGCCTCTGATCAGATTCCTTCAATGCTGTCCACAATCTACAACACAAATTTTAGCTTGAGATGTAACCACAAGAGGCTGGCATCTGCAGGAAACTCGCAACAAAACACAAGGTTGTTATGTGTTATTTGGTGTCCTATAACTTTAACATCCATGGACCCAAAAAAATGAGTTTATCCACCGTATTGATTACTTGAAATCCAAGAGGTGTAAGAAAGTAAGAAATTCAATTTATGCAAACCAGCTTTAACCAGAAAAGAAATTGAAATTACTAGAAGGGCACGTTCATAAAGTATAATGAATTTAAGTACAATGATAGAAATTTCCAGCACCTATATCCATACCTGCAAGAGGATCATGCCGCTCCATTCTCCTGCTAAACATCTGCCACAAAATAAGCAACAGAAAGTTATGTTAGTTCGAGTGATAACAAGCTGGACTACTGCTCCCATATTTCAACCATCTTTGTGCATCTCGTTCTAAGGTGTATTTTATATTGTATTAAAGAATCCAATACAATAGCAGATTTTGTTGGTCCCCAACTAACAAAGTCTTTTAAGCCAAAAGCCTGCAGTACTCACAGTTTCACTAGGTTGCGTTTAGATGTTGAATTGTGTTGAAATGAAAGTTGAATAAAATATTGTTAGAATATTATTTTTTAATATTATTATTATTTTGAGATTTAAAAAATTGAATTTTTTATTATATTTTGTATTGGGATTTTGGACAGTTGTAATGATTAGATAAGATGAGTTGAGATGGATTTGGGATCCAAACTGGTGGCCTCTTAGAAGTCCCGCCACTCGCAACAAAAAAAAAAGGCTGATGTATTTTTTTCTAGTATGTCAAAATAAAATTTCCTAGATTTATAACTATGCAAATTGTCAAATATATCTTAAGGCAGGGACACATAATATATTAACTAGTATTGAAGAAAAATTTGAATTAATATGTCAATCTGATCCATTACGACAATCATAACCCAATCTTCATGCCGTAGTAATGAAAAGAAGTATGCAATCTTTCTTTGGATGAAGTATGATCACAACTGATCTAAACTATATTGGGATAAACATTAGGCCTTGTTTGAATACAAGAAGCCTCTCAAATCAACACATCTCATTTTATCTCGTCTAATCATTACAGTTTTTCCAAACTTCCAAACAAAATACAATATACAGTTCAACTTTTTCAAATCCCAAAACAAAAATAATATTCTAATAATATTTTATTCAACTTTCATCTCATCTCATCTCAACTCACTATTCAAACCTCCTCTAAGAATTCTAGAAATGTCCAGTTCACATTTTTCTTAGTAATCCATCATAATATTTGTTATTAGTTAAACAAGGATATAATTAAACAGGGATATAATTATAAAAAATATTAGGTTAAATGTACTAATTAGAGCAGTGTTTCTTACAGAACCAAGTAGCAGTAGTGGTCGCAGAAAATTATACTTGATATTCTCTTCTCCCCAAAATAATGTGAACCCAGGCAGGGAGGTGCTAAAAATCTTGTACAGCAGCTAAACCGGGAGCAACTAAGTGACAAGATTCCATAAACTAACGAACTAAACCCCAATCTTACTAATGATGCTAATAAACTATGCCTAAATGAAATTTTCCCATGTTTCACAAGTCTGAGAGACGAAACATGCTGCAAATTGAATTATGGAAGCACAAGCAGCAAAGCAAACCACAAGGAAAAGTTGCTGAGTGCACAAGGAATTCTGATGAGAAAGGCATTTTTACTAAAACCCTTTTTCTTTTATGAGTGGACATATAAAAATAAATAAATAAATAAACCAATTCACCTACATATCCCCCTAGTTTATAAAATAGATAATAAAAGTTTTCCATCGTCAACATCAACAAAATAGTGATCATAACATGCACGATTCAGGATGTGTACTAAAAGCTTCATCCCAAGCATTTTAAACTGTACTACTCGAATTTGTTAGTCTCGCCATATCTGCAAGTTGTGCCTATGAACACGACCCCTCTGAATGGATTACAGCAAAACTCTGCACCTCTTGTATCCATTTTTTTTTTTTAAGTACCTCTTGTATCCATACGTACAAATCTGCATTCTTTGTCACAATTCATGAGGCATTAGAACTCCAACTTTTAATGTTCTTCAAAATCTAATCACAGGTAATGTAAGTAATAAATGCATCCCAACCTCCCATTTGATTAAAAAATTAGAAACAATCTCGTTCGAACAAACCATTCCAGGTCAAACCAGACATAAAATTGCACCTCCCCCACAAACTACATACTCCAACACACCTCCAAGCGCCTGTTTAAAAGATATCCACCTCCAATGATGGTGGCCATCCTTTCAAAATCCATGCATACTCCCGCATCATAACATCTTCTCACGCTAAAATCGCAAGTCACAAATGAAAAAGACATCTAAGAACCAATCATCTGCTTCCAAAAAGCATCAAAATTGGCTTTTGCAGCATATTCACACGCCTGACGTAATTTTCTTGTTACTAATATTCCGACAGGACACAAAATCATTCCCACTCCAAATGTCGTTCCTTTCCTTGCTATAATTTCCTCTAACAACTGTCAATGAGACAAAAATGCTTAAAACCATTCATTAAACTTTGTTATGGAGAGCCGATCCACGTTCAGTTCTCTGCCACACTGCGGGGAAGTCACCCATTTCAGTCCCTATACAATCTAGTTATACCTCAAGCAACAAAACACACATCACTCATTAAAGCCAAAGTACCCACACAAAAAGCACAAGGCACGTTCATAAACAATCACAAGTTACACTCGATCAATTAACATCATACAATCATCAAATGCAAAAGTCAAAGAATTATTGTAAAATCATACTGTTAGAGATAAAATAAAAAGAATAGAAGAACAAACCTAACCTTTCCGATCGTTCTTCTCTTCCCCATCCTCTACCTTAGCGTCAACCACGGCTTGCGCGCCACCATCGCCGTCGTCGGGATATCGCACCACGACGACGGGACAGACACAGTGGTGGACGCAGTAATCGCTGACGCTGCCGAGCTTACCGTCGCTGCCGCGTCGCGCCGCACCAAATCCCCTGCTCCCCATGATGACGGCGTTGAGGCCCAGCCTCTCGACCTCAAGACACAGCCTCTCCCTCATATCGTGGTCCTTCACGATGTGGATCTTGTACGGGATCTGCGCCTCCCGTAACGGCCTCGCTAGATCCGCGGCTTTCGACGCCGTGAACGCGTCGAAATCGTCCTCCAGCTTTTGCTCGGACGCTTTGGTGGCGGCGGTGGTGGGGGTGGTGGTGCCGTCCTCGTCAACAACTTCGGTGGAGGATATGGAGAGGTCGATAGAGCCCCAGTCGGCACCGAAGAGGACGGAGGTGGGGCTTACATGGAGGAGGATGACAGCGTCACCGGGACGGATGTAGTGGTGGACGGCCCAACGGACAGCGTAGGCGGACTCATCGGAGAGATCGACGGCCACGCCGATCTTGCGGCGGGCCCCGGCGGTGGGGGTGGGAGTGGCCACTGACGCGGAGGGGTGGCGAGGGGAGGCAGGGTGGTGGATTTTGATGGATGGGAGCTGAGGGTCGGGGTCAAAGGAGGAGTCTTGCTGCTGCTGCTGCTGCTGTTGGGGATGCATTTGGTCAACACACGGAGGGATTGATCTGAGCGGATTTTAGAGAGGAAGAGGTTTCTAGAGTGATGGATTCTTCTGCGAAGCACCGAATGAGTGTGTGACCGTGTGCTAGAGTAAGCTAAGTGCGTCAAAGGTGCTCTTTAATTAAAAAAGAGTTTGTTTAGGGGTTAGTTTGAAAAGAATCTCTTCTCAAAATTCTCATATCCTGTCATATTCAAGTATATATTATTAAATATAAAATATTGAGTGGGCTTCTTCTGGACTTTGAGTACTTGGGCTGTCCGTATTTGGGGTGGGTTGCTGCTTCAACTTCTTGAGAAAATTTATTCCTTGAAGTGCTTACATTATAGTTACAGGGGATCCTGATATTAATCTTGAGGCAGGTTTCATTATGTTTGGGGTTTTATTTTATTTTTTCAATTGCTAAAATTAGAGATTTGTTGGAGCAAAATGGGTGGTGACCAGACAGGACAGACGTGTTTGTGAGCAAAAGTTTGATACGAAATCAAAGATTATGATTCATTAAAGCATACGACAAAATTTCAAGCCGATCGAATGTATATGCTTGGGCTGGGTTTCTATTTGAAGTGAGCTTTGCCATTCAGCTTCGTGACGAGGATCGACTTGATGAACCACCTCCGTTTTGAGAGACACGTACAGCTCGTTCTTGAGCGATCATGATCATGTCAATATATACATGCGACATAGAAAGTTTGAGAAAACAAATTGTTTGGCTTTACATGAAGTCACGCATTAGCTTCATATTCCTGACCATAAGAAATTAAGAATGAGCTCCATCCGGGCAGGCAGGCAGGTATGTGCACAAGTACTCAGAATGAGGCTTTTCCAATAGGCTTTTCCCAGCACCCTCATTATATATATAATGCAAGTCACTGCATACAACAAGAGCTTAACCCAAAAAAGGGAAGAGAAAAGGAAAAGCTGGGTTAAAAATAGATAGGACAGGGGTGATCACAAGGCTAACCAATCAGAATAAAAGCAGTTGGAAAAAGGCTTCCCACAACGTTACTTCTACTGAGACATGCACACAGTCACCGGCCACCTGCCTCTGTGGCTGTGCCTGCCTGCCTGCATATTTATACTCATTACACATTTGTACTGCTAGCTAGCTCTGCTCTTGTTGTGGCCTGCCTGCTCGGAACTGCATGTACTCGATCAGCAGCCACCCCACCCACATATAGTGCATTGATCCCACGCACCTCAGTGTCGATCGATCGTTAAAAACACTGCTATATATATATATATATGCTACCAGTATTGCTGCCTTTTCATCCGTCTTTCTCTCTCTCTCTCTCTCTCTCTCTCTCTCTCTCTTCACGTTTTTCAAAGCACTGCCAGTAGGGGTTGGGTTGCAGCTGCCTGCTTGACTCCCATAAACAGAAAAGCAGAGATGCCTACCTTGTGTTTCAGCACATAAAGATGGAAACTAACTCTAGAACAGAAAAACCCATCCTACTTTGCTTTTTGTATTTTTTTAAGATAACAATTAATTAGACGAAGAAAGAGTTGCTAGGGTTTTGAGCTTCGTTTTTCTGCGCAAGGGTTTTGAGCATCTATGAAGTTGGCAGCAAAAGCTATATATTTAAATCCCGCCTGCATAAGAAGTGTTTAAGATAGAGGATTATTTTTTACTTTTTTATTTTCTCTCCTGGTCTTTGTATATGTCAAACCCTAAAAAAAGGACCAAATTCCCCAGGAAAAGAAAAAAAGGAAGGAAAATAAGAAGAGCTCGTGTTAAAATTTTGATCGCCGATCGGTATTTTATAAAATCACTGTGATCCACAAGTTGGTGGGAAATGGGTTAATGAAATGGGATTTGAAACATGCAATGGCAAGTGGCACCTACGTCCACGGAGCATCTGTATGGACATCTGCATGATAAGATCGAGTGCTCAGCAACTATTACCAGTACTGATAACTTTTGAAAACATTTGGTGCAAGATCGATATAATTTCTCAGCAATTTTTCCAATTCATTTACAGTACAAACTGCAGCTTGTCTTGTTTTGCAGCACGACTGAACGTACTTATCTGTGCTTTAATATGCATGGGACTTATATATATCTCATAGATATATATATATTCATTCATTGATAAAGAGTTAAATAGAACAAGATCCCAATAGCCAGAAAAGAAAAAATGAATGGATAGATCGCAAATGTGAGTAGAAATATGGTAATTAAGATGAGAAAATTGAACAGTAACTGAGAAAATAATTAGAGAATTCCCAAGAATTAGAACTGCATTTGTTTAACAAAAAAAAGGGAAACCAAAAGGCTGTGTTTGGGTTCTTTTTCACACGCTTAACACACTAATATTAACAACCAAAGACAAAAATAGACCCCCCTTTGGGTTCTAATATGAAAGCTTGAGAGACAAATCAACAGAATTAGAAGTGGAACTGTAAGCAGCAGATGTAAGATGAGAAGCTTCACCATCCACAGCAACTGAAGCTTCTTCAAGCGCCTTGGAAGAAGTGCCTCTGCCATTTTTTCCAGGGAAAAACTCATATTCCATCAAAACGCTTCCGCCCCTTGAATTTCCCTTCCTGTGAACAGCTACAACCTCTACACCCTACATGCCCCATAAAAATATCGAATCAAAATATAATTCAGCGGCCAACAAATTAATATCTTATAAAGAAGATCAATTCTTAGTTCCTCATTAATTAATAATCAAGGGTTTGATCAACCGCCACAAACTGCACATCAAAGCAAAATTTGTTAATAAACAAATATAGAGAAAATTATGGAAAACTTTTATATGTAAAATCTTAATGAACATTGAAATGGACATGTTGCGCTTAATTATTTTGGAGGGTTAAATCCACCTGATCATCAAGATTGCGACAGGAACGGCTTGGAGCTGTGCCACCAAAATTGCAGTTTTCTTCGGTGAGGTTTGGGATGTTTTCCAGATTCGATCCCATAAAATCATGAGAGCTATTTATCAATGGAGAAACCTCAGAATAGTTTTTTCTCCCATCATTAAACCCTATATTTCTCCCATTGAAGTACTTTTTCTGCAACCAAAAACTTCATTAGAAATAGAAAACAGCATCTTAAGGATTGAGATAACTGAAAACAATGATATTTCATTCCTTTGCAGAGAAAAATGTTTGGAAATGAAAGGGTTATAACTGTGTAAGGAAATCACCAATCCCTACGACAACTACATGCCTGCTTGAATTTGTTCATATGTAAAAAGTTTACAAAGCAAGGGATTTGGGATATTTAATTTTCCTACATTTTTTCTTGTAACAATATTCGGAAAGAAAAATTATATATTGAAGAAAACATTAAACCCCAACCTTGAAGCAGACATCACAGTGCTGAGGCCCATAGTGCATCTTTGGCATTGAAGAGAGCTCTTTCGAGGTCTCAAACACAGTCCCAACAAAAACTCTCGGATCCGGATCCCCAATCCCACCATACGCATCCATCCCAACCTGGTCCCCCATCACTACCGCTCCCATTCCAGAAGACCCACCATAGTACAGCCCCCCAAAACCACCTCCATTTCCAACCCTCTGAACAACCAGACCCCCACAGCCATTAACAACCGGTGTAGGTGAGCAGTACAGTGGTGCCCCGAACTGCACTGGAACAGACCCAACCTGGTCGGTGCAAGGTAATATTGGAGTCTTGTACTGACGATGAGTATCTAGATGGTTAAAGGACTGGACCTGGGGTATTTTCCAGCGTTCTTGAAGCCTGAGGCGCTCAAGCTGGGCGACACCGAGTCCTCTCTGTGGTTGTTTTTTCTGGTTTGGTCCTCTGCTGGACTTTCTCCCTCGGGTTTTTCCGGCCTCGGGTTTGATTCCTTCGGTCCCGAACAGGGCTCCGGTGTTATCCTCGCTCGCGGTTTGGCCGGAGGCCATGAGAAGCAGTGGCGTAGCCATTGAAGAGTGGTTGTTTTGTGCAAAAGAGGCTAGAGATCAGAAAGTGCGAGTAGGGTACTTCAAACCGAGAATGGCAATGCTTTTTGAGTCGGGGAGTCTCACTCTCGGGTTTATTATAAGATTGTTGGAGAAATATTATAAGGTGTGTTTTGAGTGGGCTTGGCCAAGAGAGAGCGAGGGTTTGCAGTGGCAAGGGGAGAGAGAGAGAGAGAGAGAGAGAGAGAGAGAGAGAGAGAGCGAAGAGAGGGAGAGGGGTGTGGCAGTGAAGGAAGCAGAACTACCTGTGTGAAATGCTAAAAGAGAGTGGCTCTAAATGTCTAGGTCCATGCTACAATATTGTGTCTGTATATGTATTTTGTTGTCTAGTTAGTTGGTAACGTCGTTCATGTTGCTACTACTTCCACACCCATGATCTCCATCTCCCTCTTTCTCGGATAGCTGTGTCCAAAATAGAACACAAGTTTGCCTCCAAAAAGTGATCAGATTGAGCTTGAACTTACCAGCTTAGCTCTTCCATGAAACTGCGAGTCCTAATCAACTTAATTTGTATCAAATGCATGGTATATATCTACTCTATTATAATAAGCGGCTATCGAATTATGAATAGTAATTTTTGTTAATTTTTCTTGTTTTTCTGTTAAGTTTTATTTTACCAAAAGACCCTTAAAACTTTTGACCATTTGACGTGTAGCTCTCTTGTAAAATTTAATGAAGAATTATATTTTACCAAAAGATATTTAAGACCCTTGACCATTTGACGTGTAGCTCCCTTATAGAATTTAATGAAAAATCATGTTTTACCAAAAGGTTCTTAATAGCCCCGCGGCGCACATGAATTGATGTTTCTTTTTCATGTCATTTTTGTTCTGACAGTGTATTCATTTTCCTTTCTTTTTGTTTCAATTTTTTTAAAATAAAAAATTATTAATATTTTATTATTATATAGAGAGTAAAGAGATAATCCAATATGGATGCAGACCAATGTTCATACTTTACTGAAGTTTAGATTTTTTTTTTTAAACTTGATTTTTTATTTTTCTTTAACCTTGTATTTTTTTTCCTGACAAATAAGTTACTGACTTTTTTACTATTTTTTTATTTAAATCATTATGTCAGGTGCACCTCTAGGCTAACGCACTCGAGGCCGTTCCCGTGTGTGTGTGTGTATATATAGGTACCACTATTTATTACCTTAGGTATTACATGAAATACAAACTCTTCATATTAGTCAACTTCATACCCAAAAAAACAAATACTATTTATTATCATTTAACCATCATTCTTCCATCATCTTTTCTTTTAATATAGTGTGGATGTCGTGTTTTGTAGCCTGGACAACTCAGTTATTCCTCCGTGCAACCTATAAGACCCAAGGAGATGAAGGCTCAAGGTGGCGAGGAATACCTCCAATGCCTAAATTAAAATTATCTCTTTGTGTGGGAATATAAGGAGAAAGTGTTCAAAGAATTCTGTCTAAGCCAAGGACGTGTTTATATACCCGGTTGTGGCAGTCCCCATTCACTGTTAGTAGATTGTGGAAGGGTGTACAAGATAATGCACTGGTGGTAGGTTTCCTCCCCTGTCATGTCAGTCGTCACCCAACCACATTGTGCTTGAGTTGCTAGTCTATCCCCTACGGCAGATAAGGGGTGTGGGGCGCACGTACTACCCATCCACAAAGGTGAGTGGACATTTGGTTTTGTTGTTGTGTGCTAGTTTTTCAGACCATTTAATGCGACGTGCCTGCTGTCCGACGAAGTGGGTTGTGGTCTAAGCGGGTGACATGACCAATCACCATATCTGAAGAGCCTCCTGGGGCCCATCCCAATCTTCCTCCCTTCATTGATTTTGTATTGGGCTATCTACTGGTCGGTTTAGGCCCTTTTTGTGAGGGGGGGGAACCCCACACGGCCCAAGCAAAGGGGGTAAATCTCCTTCTCATATAGTGTCAAATAATTGATAGATAAATAAATAAGTTTCTAGTTATTTGATGTCATGTCACGAACTAATCGATAAAAGGATAACTGTTGAAATGGATAATGAATATTACTGGAAAAAATGGCTTTGCGTTTATATATATATATATGCACACAACTTTAATAAGTTATTTGCCCCAGGGCCGGCTCATCCATTAGGCCACTTAGGCAATTGCCTAAGGCCCCTAATGGAAGAAGGCCCCTAAAAAAGATATAAGAATAATTTTTTTTAAAAATATATATATCTAATAAAAAATTTTAATTAACTCAATAAGAATGAAAATATAAACAATATCAAATAGATGTTATATCATTATTAGTTTTTAAAAGTATCATATATAAAAATTATTTTATCTATTTTCCTTCTAAGAATACACTTCTCTTTCCTTATTATTAGTTTAATATATAATTAATGTGAAAATTATAAATAACAAAATTTAATTTTTCAGTATTCATAAAAAATTTTATATAATCCTTTGAAGAGGCAAGGGCCTACTTTTTTTCAAATGTGTAAGTTGTTTTAGAACTTTATTGACAATAATGATGATAATTGTGTCTAAAAGTCTAAAGTACTTGTAAAACTATATTTGATAAAATTTTCTCTAAATCAAAAATTTTCTAATAAAAATTAAGTCAGTTATTAATTGAAAATGTGGTATAAAATCTTAATCAATAATTTTACTTTACAAAATGATAGGAATTATTTTTAAATAAAAATATAATATAAAAATAAATTTATTTAATTTTATTTAAAAAAAAAAAAAAAAAGACCTCACTCCAAATTTTAGCCTTAAGCCCCACATCATATTGAGCCGGCCCTGATTTGCCCCCTCACAATTACCCTCTGAGCATGGTTATGTTTGGGGCTCATCTGGTACTGTAGTAAGTAAGTTTATTTAAATTATATATAATATAGACAAGTACTGGACGAATTAGTTTTTAAAGTGATCTAAGTGTAAATTAAACATTAATTATTTAAACCAACTTCTGGCAATAATCATGTAGCGTCAGATTTGGTCATGAATATCATGAAATCTGCTTATGGTGTAGGCAGCTTGCAATGATGACCTTGTTCATATATGGAAACATCGATCAAAAAGCCGACCCATGTGGTTCTTTCTAGAATAAACACAACTAGCCCACTTTATATAAATATATATATATATATGTTTATCTATCTTGAACACCATGTGCCAAGTATGTGAAAATAAATGAAAATATATGAAAAACCAGGAGGAGTACGATGCCTAAACATATATAGACAATTCAAAAAGTATGCAAATTATAAATTATCAAGACGTATATACAGATCATGTCAAAGAATTAAAAGATCTTTTGAAGTTCAATTGGAATTAATTACCTGCTGCATTAAATTCATTCATGATCAGTAAATATCTTGAAATCCAAGCTTCACCCGTCATGCATCATGTAGACGGCTAGTCGTTAATTAATAAATGAAGAAGATCAGGCATGCAATATTGAGAGGGAGCGAACCTAGCTAGCTAGCTAATCAAACAACAAAAAAGGTCTATATTGTAGTAGCCATCGTTATCTTCTTTTCCAGCGCCGTTGTTCCATAACCCATCATGATCCCTAAAAAAAAGAACAAAATACACATCCCTTTATTTTGATCTCTCATCGCGTAAAGAATTAATATCACTACTACTGTCTCGCACCTATATATATAAATATATATATATATATGTCGCTAGGTCTCTAGCTATATATTAATTATGATGTCTCAGTCCCAACACAAAACTAGGTCATTTAATTAAGCACAATCTTCATGATATCAATCTCACATTTAAGGCTACAGACATCACACCGGACATTAAGATAAACTGATCGATCTTCCGAATGCCAAAATTTAACATTTACAGAACGAGTCGACTATTGGTCCCGGCCGATTCCTCACTGCATGCCTGGGTGTGCTGATCGAGTGAAACCGCGCGCGCGATCGATCGAGCCTAATATTTACACGCAAACCTTGCCGGCCTTTATGCCATGCATGCATACATCTCAGTCAAGCGCGCAGACGATCAGTTTGGAGTGGAGGGGGCCGGATTTTTCTTGCAAACCGCGTGACCCAACCAGAGGAAGGATTGTCAAAACACGATTTGGGTGGGAGATCCAAAACGGCATGTAGGGCGTACGAACTCGCGCCGGCCTCTATGCCACGAGAATCGTCGTGATTTTGACCAATCACCAATAACCACGTCACCAAAAAGGGTCCACTTAACCTTCCACTAGACTTGCACCATTAATATTAGGAATCAGACTCCAGAGGGTACTGAAGGCTGAGCTGATGAGCAAACTTCGTTATCAAATCCTACAAAAGTTGTTTCTCTTAAAGAATCTGAAAAAGATTATTGTCATGGGTCCACTCCAGGTGGTCCCCTCCAGACAACGTGTCAGGTGGGGGACCAGAATTGGGTTGTGAGGTACGAGGAGAGAGAGAGGGGGAATGGGAGACGGTGTGTGTACGGAAAATAGCGGCTGCTGGAGGAAAAAGGGACGTGTGGAGACGGTGGAGTGGAGTAGCATCGAAAGGAAGGGCTGGCACGTTTGAAGGTGGGATGGGTTGACACGTGGAACGATTGATAAATATGCCTTTTAATTTAGGGTTGCTGGGTTTGAACAGACACGGTGGATTCTTGGGTTCTGGGCAGCAGATTGTGCCCTGCATGGAATGATTGGGGGATTTTGGCATTATTTTATGTATGTTATATAGAGGCTATATCAGGGCTATCCGGCAAGAGGGGCCTGTTTTATATAGGGGACCACCTCACACGTGTTGGATGGGTCACCTTATCTGCACCAGGCTTTTTCGTAAACAAAATACAAAAAAGAAAATGTTAGTATACGGCCTAGTTTGCCCCTTCACTTTTATAGCTAAATGTATTTATTTATTTTTTTATTTTTTTATTTAATAATTAAGTAAATGACTTTTAATATATTAATATATTTTTTTATTTTTTAAAAATATTATAAAATTATAAAATAATAATAAATATAAATATAAATTTGTGTTATGTGACACGCCCAACTGTGATTGCTGGGCTGGAGTCTAACATGATTGAATACAAAATTATTTTAATAATATATAATTGTTCATTAAAACATGTAATTAAAAATTATAACGCTATTTGCATGGTAATACATTTTTTTTTGTACCCGTAATATGTGTATGAGCGTATTTTTCAATATTTTTTTTGTGGGGGAGGACATGAGTTTTAAATGAGTGAGCAATGAGCAGGTAAGCCTTGCACTGCACTTTTTGGTATCCCAGAGGCTTTACTTTAAAGAATGTAGTAGTTAGAGTGACTGTTAGTTCTGGCTTTATACAACTTGTGAAGAAGCTAACCATATCTGTACAAAATGGCAAAAGTTCCCCGTCCCTCCCTCCTTTCATTTTCATACCAATAAGACAGTCCTAAACCAAGGACCACCCAAAAAAAAAAACAGATATTATCATCATATGGATCTCAATCTGAACTGAGATTTGCTTTCATTCTCACTCTGCATGTTTCTCTCACTCGTTTTTACCATGTTGCCCTTACATATCAAAACTAAAATCGACAATATTGCCCCCCCACTGGGGCTGTTGATAGCCTCGCATGACATGGGCCCGTGGGGGCGAAACAGATCATGTGCATACATTGTGCATTCTCTTACAGACTGCAAGATTTGATGGCGGGAGATGATGAGCCGGACTACGCAAATAGCCGGTGTTTGATGTTTATAGCCTCTATTTACGAAACACATGGATGCGTTTTGCATATATATCGTGTGTTAGTTGTACTGCTACTGCCAGAAAGACAAATACAAAACAAATCAAGTCTCAGACCTTTTTATAAAGCTAGATCTGTCTGTGAGGTGCCTGGATGTATATTAATGCATATGATCAGTAATTATATATCTATAATGTATCAACTCATTTAATAAGAGTACTGCAACATATATAAAGATATTACATAAAAGTAAATTTATAAACTGATGTGATTTTGTTGGATCTGTTAGATTTACTTTACAATAAAAGTAACTTTACAATCTGACGTAACATATCAAGTCACATCAGTTTATGGGTTTATTTTTATCTAATCCTTTTGTATCTAAAGTATTTTCCTTTAATAATGCAATCCTTTTACATGCTCATTTATTCATGTACACTAAGTTTTTAAATGTTTTTATGTGCCTACAGAGTTGCTTTGGCACTACCCTGCTGTCCAGAAAATTATTAGCAGGGATGGGGTAACTCGAGCCAATCAGACAATATTCCTTTTTCAGCATTGAAGGGGGACTTTTGGAAAGGAGCCAACAATTCATACACAAAAAATGTGAGTCTTGAATACCCATTTTGAACCATCTTTTTCACTTGCGGAATAAAGTCTGGTTTCCAACTTCTTCATCCCTTTTGGCATTATTCCAACCAAATATAAAAGCAGTGCAGCAACTTCTCTTCGGTTCCGAACAGAGATATGACATGATTCACATGATCTAGTAGCTTAGAACGCAGAAGAACGGGCGAATGCAGGGCCAGGCCAGGCGAGGACCATGGGCACAAAATGTGCTGTGTGTAAATATTAGGCAAATTAATAATATTTTTTCATACAAAGAAATTAAAATATTTATCATGTCTTTTTCTCCGATTATAAGATGTTGAGACGAGATAATATGAAAATTCTGTAAATAATAGTAAAATAGTTTGAATTAAAATGTTTTATAAGATTTTGAGAAATGAGGAAAAAAAAATTTGAATAAAAATATTATAAAATAAAAATATTGTCGGAATATAAGTTTTAATATTACTTTTGTTTTGATATTTGCAAAAGTTGAATTAATTTTTATGTTTTGTTTAGAAGTTTGAAAAAATTATAACAATTATGTAATGATTAGATGAAAAAATTAAACATTTAAAATAAATAAGTGTTGAGTGTTTAGATATGAGATGACTTAACATGCAAACCAGGCCGTAAGTTCTTAAAGACTTCTTTATACAACAAGTCTTCCTGTAAACATTGGGGCTCCAAAAAACCTCTCTTTAAGGAAATTCAAAAAAATATCCAAACCAGATTGCAATTATGGAAATCAAGAATTTTAACTCAAGCAGGTAGAACCACTCTAATAAAATCAGTAGCCAATTATATTCTAAGAATTGAGAGCTTGTTTAGACAAACATAATTCTCAAAACTTATTATAATTTCATTTTCAAACACCACTCAAACATAAAACACTTTTTAATTTCAAATTTTCAACTTATGCATATAATCATTACCTAATCATTATTTAAACACAAAAATACATACAACTTTTACAAACTTCAGAACAACATTATATTCAGAATTTTTTTTTTAACTTTATAATATTTTATTGAATTTTTTCTCTCTCATTTCCTAAAACTCAATAAAAACATTTTCACTCAAATCATTTTTACTATTATTCACAAAATTCTGAGATACTTTAATTGTCAAAACATGTCCAAACTTCAAAATAGATTAAGCTATATTTTGATAGTAATGTGATATGATCTCTAAATAGTAGTAAAAAAGTTGTGAAAGAGTAATAAAAAATATTATATAGTAGTAAAAAATAATAAAAAATAATGAAAAGTAATGATAAAATATTGAATAATAGTAGAGGATCTAAAACTCTTCATTTGGAAGGTCTTTAATAACATTCTCTCAACAAGATCCCTTTGAAAAAAAATTATACTCCTAAAAGAATGACCAAGTTTTCTGTCCACTTTGCCAAATAAAAGAAGAAAATATTTCCCGCTTGTTTTTTGATTGGGGCTTTTAAGGTTATAATCAGTCTAATTCGGTCCGGGAGAGGTTACAGATCAAAAATTTCGATCTATCATTTTTCTAAACCAGACCACTACAAGTCCGGTTGGTCCATTCAGTCCAATTAGGTCCATAACATTTTTTTCCTTTTTTTTCTTTTCTTTTTCTTTTTTTTTTTGACAAAAAATTAATTAAATTAGTAAAATTAAAATTACATAATCTCTTTAATATTTTATATATGATTAATGAATATTAAATAATTTTATTATATATATGGTCACTGGTGATCCCTTAAATGAAAATTACATAATTAATTTATACTACTATATAAAATAATATTATATATAATATTTAAAATATATATATACATTCGGTCGGTCTCAATCCGGACTGATAGTCTTACAACCCTAGTGCCTTTTCTAGAATACTTTGGAGGCATTTTAATTGACCCATCAATATATCTCACTTTGCCTCACAAGTCACAACCTATCTCAAACCGGATAATCATTCATAAATCATAATCCCAGCTGGATTAGTAAAACCTGAAGAAACATTCATTCTTTCCAGTTGTTTGCCACCATGTCCATGGATAACATTTAATTTTTAAGAAACCAAATAATCCACAACTCTCCTTGTCCATAATGCATGAAACACAAAAATACACCAGCAAGAGGCTAGAGCCAACTTCCCCCCAAAGGTTTTTCTTCACTTTCATTTGATATGGTAGTTACTAGTTAGAAACAATGGAAGCACAATAGCAGCAATTTGCAGATCAGACATTGGCATGCCTCTTTTTGTCCACACAAGATTCATAAACGATATCAATCCAAATATTGGAGAAGCCACAACAACGGTAATAGTAATCCAGGAAGCAATGAACAGAAATTTGAAGACAATCCGCAATGAAGGAGACTCAAAGCTGATGGTACAGACAAATTGCACAACCAAAGTATGCAACAGATTGGACAATGCAGTCTATAATAAGAGAGAATATATGTTGGTTCTTTTGATGAATAGAAAGTGCAAAAACTTCATCAATCTCAAAATCAATGTGCGCTTAATATCACGCGACGGGCAACTTCCAATCAAACATATGTTACATTCCACCCATATGTATTGTATAATTAAATTTCTTTTATAATTTGTACTACGGTTTATTTTTCATCAATGTAGCTTGCTTAGAATGAAAAAAAAAAACTATACAAACATACATAAAGTTTTGTGAGAGCTTATTAAATAAGTTACAAATACAAAACTAGGGTTAGCGTACACTCCGCTTTTCACCTATCTTGCCTACTATCCGCAAATCCTACAGTCTCAGGGAGGATAAATGACGCACATAGCATCCATTTTCCTGGTGCAACAAGGCGCACCCTACGCATTTCTACATCAACTGCTACCTCTGACAATGCAATTCTTATCCTCTGCATATAAATGTTAAAGGATGAGGGAGGATGTATTCCAGACAAAAAGCCTTGTATTTTGTTTAATTAGCCCAGCAAATAACACGTGCATGGTTTATGAGATTTCAGAACAAACCTCATGAAAGTCGAACTCTGGATCTTGAGCTTTGGAGAAACCATAGACATGGATCAATGGGAAAGTGAAATCTCCATTCTTGGGTCTGCCTCTGAATATTCCCCTGAATGCATCTGTTGATAGAGGCAAATCATCAAAGACAGGTAGAACATAAGTCAAGATAAATTAAAACGGAAGTGATCTCAGAAGCCAATAAACTTAATTGTTCACAACTTCACCAATCATTTAGGAGAAATCCAGTCATCACCAAATTGAATAAGCAATTCAACATATTTACTTGCAAGAAGAAAAAAGCACGTTCATGAAAGCAACGACAAACCTAGATACTCTGCAGCATCATTAGGCAAATTCATAACCACTTGTGTGATGCCCTTAGCTTTCTCACTTGCAAATATAGCTCGGATGAATCTCCTCCCATCCATGTTAAAGACCTAGAAATTGACACACAAGGTCAATAACAAGAACCACACACGTCTATTCGTTCAAAATTTAATGCAGTGAAATGCCTTGGCCATGCATCTCTGCCGTATACAAATAAGACTTCATCCTTTTATCTTTTTCAATCCGAGATATCAACCAGTCAAGAACGCTTCCAGACTATACCTGACAAAACGAATCTTTTCTTTTTCATGTTTTACCAAGATAGAGGCCAAACAATCCTATGAGTATAAATCTGTACTCTAATTATTTAACTTATCAAATTTATGAGAGAAATGATTCTCATCAGCTCGAACTATGTGACATTTTGCATAGCACGGAGAAATCCTCAACCCCCCCCCCCCCCCCCCNACTAGAAGAAAAAGAAAAGCAACAACCACAAAATAGCACTTATATGACAATCACTCAGCGGCATACCTCTACTTTCCTCTCAACTTTGTTGAGCACACAATTTCTTTCTAAATATTCGACAGCATAAGGGTTTAGATCATTAGCATAGACGCGTTTGACAATCTTTGCAGCGGATATGGCTATTGGACCAACCCCAGTGAAAACATCACCTGTCACATTTAACCACCAGTCATTGGTAATTTGGTATTCTCATTTGCTGATCTTTTAAAACTTCAGTGGGTAGTTCTTTAGGAGCTGCATCAGTACATTGCCTGTGCACTGAAGCATTCTCCTTCATCTAAAAAGTAGTCCCTTGTAAAAAAAANCAGATCAGACATTGGCATGCCTCTTTTTGTCCACACAAGATTCATAAACGATATCAATCCAAATATTGGAGAAGCCACAACAACGGTAATAGTAATCCAGGAAGCAATGAACAGAAATTTGAAGACAATCCGCAATGAAGGAGACTCAAAGCTGATGGTACAGACAAATTGCACAACCAAAGTATGCAACAGATTGGACAATGCAGTCTATAATAAGAGAGAATATATGTTGGTTCTTTTGATGAATAGAAAGTGCAAAAACTTCATCAATCTCAAAATCAATGTGCGCTTAATATCACGCGACGGGCAACTTCCAATCAAACATATGTTACATTCCACCCATATGTATTGTATAATTAAATTTCTTTTATAATTTGTACTACGGTTTATTTTTCATCAATGTAGCTTGCTTAGAATGAAAAAAAAAAACTATACAAACATACATAAAGTTTTGTGAGAGCTTATTAAATAAGTTACAAATACAAAACTAGGGTTAGCGTACACTCCGCTTTTCACCTATCTTGCCTACTATCCGCAAATCCTACAGTCTCAGGGAGGATAAATGACGCACATAGCATCCATTTTCCTGGTGCAACAAGGCGCACCCTACGCATTTCTACATCAACTGCTACCTCTGACAATGCAATTCTTATCCTCTGCATATAAATGTTAAAGGATGAGGGAGGATGTATTCCAGACAAAAAGCCTTGTATTTTGTTTAATTAGCCCAGCAAATAACACGTGCATGGTTTATGAGATTTCAGAACAAACCTCATGAAAGTCGAACTCTGGATCTTGAGCTTTGGAGAAACCATAGACATGGATCAATGGGAAAGTGA
Source organism: Pterocarya stenoptera (assembly GCA_003123785.1). Taxonomy (NCBI): domain Eukaryota; kingdom Viridiplantae; phylum Streptophyta; class Magnoliopsida; order Fagales; family Juglandaceae; genus Pterocarya; species Pterocarya stenoptera. The sequence continues at coordinate 78,506 of QEOT01008033.1, forward strand.
AATCTCCATTCTTGGGTCTGCCTCTGAATATTCCCCTGAATGCATCTGTTGATAGAGGCAAATCATCAAAGACAGGTAGAACATAAGTCAAGATAAATTAAAACGGAAGTGATCTCAGAAGCCAATAAACTTAATTGTTCACAACTTCACCAATCATTTAGGAGAAATCCAGTCATCACCAAATTGAATAAGCAATTCAACATATTTACTTGCAAGAAGAAAAAAGCACGTTCATGAAAGCAACGACAAACCTAGATACTCTGCAGCATCATTAGGCAAATTCATAACCACTTGTGTGATGCCCTTAGCTTTCTCACTTGCAAATATAGCTCGGATGAATCTCCTCCCATCCATGTTAAAGACCTAGAAATTGACACACAAGGTCAATAACAAGAACCACACACGTCTATTCGTTCAAAATTTAATGCAGTGAAATGCCTTGGCCATGCATCTCTGCCGTATACAAATAAGACTTCNTAAGTAAATAGGCATAGCCCAAGTACATAGGAAGTATACATGCGGAAACATCTAAATACAAACTAGGGACTAGGAACTAGTAAAGTCTGAAACAAAAACATTTAAATTATGCCCATTCAATACAAGAACTTTCACCCGAAGACAGAGCTCAAAAGAAAAACTCTCTAAGTTCTCCCAACAAGCTTTCTCTGTCACAAAACAGTGCCCATTCCTTTCCAGCCATAGGCATTAAGCATAGAGGAATCATCTTCCAAATATCAGCAATGCAATTACTGCCCATAAATCGTTTCCAACAAGTTTTATGGGTACAAGTTTATGGGTCTACAACTGAATGGACAGGGGGCATCATCCCGCACTCTAGTGCATAAAAGGTTCAAGCGACAATCAGTAAGTTGAATCAAAGTTGTTAATTTAGCTTATTATATTTGTACTAATCATTTCCAATAATGCAGTAGAGTAACAGTTATCAGTGAACACTTCAGGTAGGTGAAGGCCTCTCCCCTCCATCTACTATCTCACAAATCAAATGCTTCATGTCTAGAAGATTCAGAGAAACATGGTTGATTAATGATTGCACCTAGCCTGAGGAGTGTCCTTTATGCATTTACCTCATTCATCTGCCAGTAATTGTAAAACAATGTGAGCTTGCATCTGACAAGCTCAAAGGTTGATTTTGGACTTTCCTTCATATCTCCTTTCAAAAGAACCTGATAATTGGATGAGAATTGTAAATAACTAGGAAGAGAAAGCAATTTATGTATCGAACCCTTCCGTAAAAGAACCAGAAAATAGGTAAAGGTACATTAGCAGAATATGGATTCCAATAATAGAATAACAATAATACGGGTGTAAGGCTACACAAGATCAACAAAGAATCTAAGATTAAGAGCTGTAGAGCCGAAACAATGAAGGCAATTATATATAAAACACCTCAAATCAGGTAACTTTATCGCTATCATAATAATCATACAACGCAGAGCATCACTTAAACTAGTACCAAAGGCAAAGTTTGGAGAAAAAAAAACAAAAACATCCAATGAACTAAGAGAGTACCAAAAGTATTGGGAACAGCCACCTTGATTGCCTCGGGCAGGTTCTCCACCTTCCTCCCTGAGTAACGCTCGTCCAATAGCAGCAGCCTTGTCGGACCCCTCCACTTCCTCATCCTCCCCTCAAACTCATCCCCCAACAACCCCATCAAATCCCCCCCTTCCTCCTCCTCTTCCACAACCTCCACCAAAGCAATTTCATTCTTCTCAATTCCCCTCTTGCCCTCACCCCCTGCCGCCTCCTCCCCGTCGTCATTTATCCTCCTCTTCTTCTTCGTTGGCCTCGAAATCTTCGCTAAATTTCGAAATTTGACATACCCCCGCGAGTTAAACGTCCTGGCAAGCTTTTCCCTATACAGCACCGGGCTTAAAACGTCGCCGTCGCCCTCTGCTTTCCCATAAATTCTTCGTTCCAAAGAAACGAGATCTTCTTCGGGCTCTTCGTCTCTGTCTCCCAATAGATTTACCAGCTCGGGATCAACCTCATCGCCGGGGACTCGAGCAATGTTGCGAATGCGAGGCCAGTTCAAGAGGTGGCCTCGGAGTCGCTTCTCGAGAGCAAAACAGTCTTTTGCAGGTACACGAAGCGCCGCGAGGTCGAAGACCCGAGTGAAGTCTTGTTCGTCAATTATGCTATCTTCTTGTTCGTGCTGTTGGAGTGGAGGAGTATAACCTTTGTAGAGGGAGGGTCCATAAGAGAGGGTTGGGTCTGGAATTCGGGTTTGTGTTAGGGCTTGGCTGCCGCTACTGCTGCTGGTGGAGAAGAGAGAGACGGTGAGGGGTTTGGGGAGAGAATGTTTTCTGGGGAAGATAAGATTGGCGTGGAGCGTAGTGAGTGGAAAAGAATGAAGTCTGAGGAGAAGCTTGGTGACCATGGCGTCGGGATTAAAAATTGAGATGAACCGTCGTGGCCCGTGGGTAAGGTTTGGTTGGGTCCGCCGGGGGAGAAAAAGGGATTAGGGGGTTGGCCAGGGTTGAGGGTTTTAGGCTCTCTCTTTTTTCTTTTTCTTTTTTTTCTTTTTTCCGTAATAATCAAAGCGATTTCATTTTGGGTAAATATATTTGGTCAGTCACATACGATAGTAAAAAATGAAATAATAATTAGTAATAGATTTAGAAATATATTGATGTATTAGGAATTTTAGATATATATTTGCAAAAAAAATTATAGACAAAGAGATAATATAAAAATAAATTTATAAATCGATGTAATTTTATGTAATCTATTTTACTATAAAAATAATTTTACAATATGACGTTTGTGACGCCTCCAATCCCATCCAACCCCACTTGGGATTGGACGGTAACTAAAACGTCGGGACATGTAACTCAAAGCTACATATCCATGTATATGATAGTTAAGATGTAATGCACATATTATAATTTTAGCAATATGCAATAAATCGCAGTGAAATTTCACGTAAATCTAGGTAAGATTGAGAGCAATCTTTCAAAATATCATGGTACCATGAGACGGGCTCATTTTGAAGAATGAGATGAGATGAGAATTTTATGAACAATAGGAAGATGGCTTGTGAATAGTAGTGAAATAGTATGAGTTATATATTTTTTGAGTTTTGGGAAAAGAGAGAGAAAAAGTTGAATAAAAAATATAATAAAATTAAAATATTATTATAATATAGTTTTATAATATTATTTTTGTTTGGAGATTTGAAAAACTTGAATTGTTTTTTACTTTTTGTTTAAAATTTTGAAAAAATTCTAATGATTAGTTTTAAAATGTTTGTATTTAAATTATGTTTGGGTAGAAAATAGAATAAGATGAGATGAGATGAATTTTATGATGAAATATATTTCCAAACAAGCCCTATATATCCCAAAAAGATTTCATTGTTTGAACATCCAAAAAATACAAAATGGTCCAAAGGATAACAACTCAAAATCGTACTTTTTTTTTACTACAAGTTTTATAATCCATCTCAAAATCTTACAAGGCCTTCTCTACTTCGCATCGTTTCTCTTCCTTAAAACCTTAAAGAGCTGTAACACCTCAGTTATAAATTGATCAGCTGCTTCTAGCCTATCCACTAAGAATGGTTCCACTGAGCGCTCAAGGCCTACTTGACTATTAGGGGTGCGGGTCTCTTGTGCTTCCCTATATCCAATCTCTTGTCTTGTAATAATTTCTAATATTCCTGGTTAGAAATGGTAGTGGAAACTATCACAATGTGATTTCTATAAATCTCAGTTAGTAAACAGACAGCATACCGGAGATAACATAGGCATATAAAAGTAAACCATAAAATGAATACATAGACGTGTATTTGACACAAAACCTAATTCATGCGATTTGACTTTTTCAAAAATATGTAACGAATATCCTTTGACCTTTTAATAAAACATCTTTTTCATTATCACATTAACAGTTACATATGACACATATTTAACTCATTGCATTGTTCACTTATTGTAACATGTAATTTGGATACCTCACGGCTCCCCTATGCACCATTGGTTTCCCACTAGTTATCGAATCACCCAACGGCTCACTTGATCGTGGTGACTACATCATAGTCCTTACTATGCGGCAATTCACCATTTCGACTTCACCGCATATAGCACATGCGGCACCCACTAGCTTGAAGTGCTACCCCGCTCTGATATCATTTCTACAAGGATTCATTCGAGACCCACTAACTATACTTCGTCGATCCAGGAGCTACCACTCTAATTTATATACTCTAGAATGGATAAAAGAGTTCCACCAAAACATTATCTCATCCTAACATTTGGGGTCGTAATCAAATATGTACAGACTCTTTTATTTTGAAAATAGTACACAACCCAAATGCATGTGACATGAACTGGTGACACTTTTCTCTTAGTGCATCATGTGAACATGTAAATGCTGAGAATCATGTAACCATGTGACACAACATTAAACATCTCGTGTTACAACTTGAAAATATTAGAACAGTTGAGTGCTTAGTTTATAAATATAGACAATAGCTTTTGAGACATACCACAGTAAAAGAGAAATATCTTACACCCAAATACATATGCATGGCCGAATCTTTTGAGACTTACACAAACATGTTATAACAAGCAACTTGAGCTAATATTTCTAAGCATACCCGAAACCTCATGAACAAGTAAACATGGCAAGAATATTATGCAAAGCCGCTTAGAAAGCATCACATAGCAAGAGATTATCATCAATCAATTAGTTCATATAATAACACATAAGAATACAAAGTTTATACGACAAATACAAATATTATCCAAAGTAGGTTCAAAGTCTACTTGCAAAAATCCAAAGCAATGAAATGTGATCAAACAAGCTGTAAAAAGTGTTTGTTAAAAATATTAGAAATAATGAGACTTAACCTAAATCCAACGTGTGTGGTCGTGGTAGGGCTTCTTTTGCTCATGGTGACACTCTAAGCATTCGGACTAAAGGCCATTAGTTAAAGGTGGTTGTGTTTTTCCCTTGACCTTGACAAGGTCCCAAGCGTGTGCATGGCTCGGGATGATATGCATGTCATGCATGGTGGTCGAGATCCCTTAAAAAAGGGAGTGGATATCTCAATTTCTAGTTTCGACCTCCCCCTTGGAAAAACCCTAGTCATCCCTTAATAACTTCTCAAAAGAAAAGGTCGAACATTGGGCATGATGGTGGTGGTCTTCCTTGGATCTGAAACCCTAGTGACCCCATCACCCTTGTGTGTGTGCGTGTGACTTGTGAGTAGTGAGGGTTAGAGTGGTACCATGCGACGTGGCTCCAAGTTTCTTCTTGCTCGTGACTAATAAAAAAGAAAGAGATGAATGGTGTTTGTTTCGAAAGAAATATGGCTTGGGCTTGTGGAAGAAGAAAAATGCAAAGCATGATAGTGTCCAAAAGGCATTCTAACCGTCGGCCCCTATCATTTATATGTCCTTTCGGTTTCCTCGCACACTTCACCTTGAAAATGTATGAAATTCATGCATGGGCGCCAAGTGGCATGCCCTTCATCATTGGACGAATCCCCCTTTCATCTCCCCATATCTTTGTTTTCCTTGGAACTCAAAGGTCCCATGACAAGTGTTGTGTAAAGCTCCAAAAACCGAAACCCTAATACCTCTCCATGTCCCTCCTTTGCGTCCAGGTTCAAAGATCCTTTGGGGCTTAAGGGTCTTTTCACAAAACCCTAATCATCCTTGGGAGAGTTGACGTATGCATGCTTGCCACTTGGTAAGGGTGTGTGGATGTGCGTGTGTTGGTTGGACGCCCATCCCAATTTCCCACAAGACCTTTCATCTTCTCTAGATACTTGGGGTGGCATGTGGATCCTCTCCTTTTATCCATGAACATTCTTCTAGAATTCCTAAGTGAGTGACATGTGGTGTGTGTGAGGGAGAGTGGTGTGGTGGCTGAAACCTAAGAACTAGGGTTTTGTTTTATCTCATGCGCCTCTTCCAATTCTAATCATATCCATCTTCTAGAAAGTCTCTTGTATGAACGACACTTGGAAAGAAGATGGTTTTGACAAGTGGATGGTTGGTGAGTGGGTGCATTGGCCAAGTGACCATTTTCTTCCCTAAGTGTATCATGATTGATTTCTTTTAGAAAATCCTCCTACTTTTCTTCATGTATGACAAGTGTCAAAATCTGGTATTCCTTTGTCATGGTTGGCTTGCTAGAGTTTTTAGGTTACCGTAACCAAGTCTTTCACCCCTTCTTCCTACAATCTTGTGTAGGTTTATTAGGCCTAGAATGCGTGACAAGTGGCCTAAGGGTTTAGTGTGTTGGGCGAGTGCCCCTTTGTTCCACTAGGGTTTTAGGCTTTAGCACAACAGGGTTGGCGGAAATTCTAAGGCCTACTGGGCCTTTCTTATGGATTTAGATGCCAAACACACTAAGGTAAATTATTAACTAATAAAAACCCAAGATTCTTTAAGGATTATAAACCTTATGTACGGCCCAACTTAGGCATAACGGGATGACTAAAGACAAGCGAGGACTTGGCTAAGTCTGGGTTGTCATAACGTATTACATCAAATCACGTCATTTTGTAAATTTAATTTTATATATTCAATTTAGAGCAAAATTATTTCTCATTAGCAAGACTTGTCATTTCTTTGTATAGCAAAATTTATAGCAACAGTTAATCTTTCCTTTGTATAACTTGGGGTTCTACACTCGGTTCTGCAACAAAACCCCCCCAAATACCTCTCAAAGATATACAAAGGCAAAAGAACTACACAATACAGGACCATTTAACCATTTATTGCTCGTCCTTTGCCGCTCCAGGAAACAAAAATAGAACAAGATGAAGATCAGAACGTCAATAAGCGGCGAGCACGGTTCCTTCTCAATGGTCCTTCCACGACGACCTTCTTCTTATTATATTCCTCCGACTCTGACTCCAAGTTCGAGACAAGCTTTGGGGACTCTGCCCCATCCTCCAGATACTCGTCTGGCGCTCCAACTTATTAAGATAAACCACGTTGAAGTGCACAAAATAGAGCAAATCTTGCCGCAAAATATCAAAACCACGAGACTAATTATAAGAAGCAAACACAAAGCAGCATTAGAAGCGTGGCATCCTTTTCTGCCTTCTTGGATGCTGTCTTGTCCCCTCTGTTTAGACTCTGCTGCTTTCGGTCCAAACGACTTGGATCTCTGAGATGAAGACCTCGTATCGGAAGTAGTACATGAGCTAGAACGTGAAGAACCGAAGGAGGTCGAAGTGAGCGCAGAAGAACAACGTAAAGAGGAAGAAACATTCGAATCAGCTATAAGGTTGTTATCATCGAACAGTTTGTGTTTATGCAGTGAATTTTCATCCAGCGAGCCTGACATATCAATGGAGCTTGCGGTAATATTGGATTCTGATCGAAACGAGCCTCGTCCAAGTTTTCTTTTCTTATTTTTCTTAGCCTGACGAAGACAACGTATGAAGTATCAGTTCAATAAAAAGCAAGAAGCGGATTTCGAGAGTGCAAAAAGAAATAACAATAATAATAACAATGGAATGGGATTGTCAAGTAAATAAGCCATGTAACAAGCACTTGAATATCACAAACACTGGATAATAAAAACAATCGTGAGAAGCGTAATATCAGATCGAAAATTAAATTTTATATCGGAATATTGATCGATCAACTTTATCCAAACAAATAAAAATTGCATTTTAATATGGAAGTTCATTAAATATTATATGATCAACAGCATCTCTCTGTTTTTTAAATGAAAACTAATGTGTTGAGAAGAGTGAGATTGAAGAGGCACTAAAAACAGATGCTCTAGAGTTTCCTAGAAAAAAAGAAAGAAAGAAAGAGCCAGAGTGAAATTTGGGTTACGGGTCTATTCTTTTCTGCATGGTGGACGGTCTGAAAAGTGAAAACAATTACAAACGCAAGAAAGCAGAAACAGGAAGGGACTACAAATCCATAAGACAGAGTTAACAAACAGGAATCATGATCACGCAATAACCGCGTGTGTATGTGTCTGTGTCGGGCCAAGATTAAAAGGTAAAAGCACTAACCAATGAATTCGCGGTGAAAACCGTTTTCAATATCCTCGTGAGCCGGCCGTTCCCGTCTTTCTTTCGCCAGTCACGGCTGCCTTCTTCCTCTTTCTCCGCACGATCCAACGCCAAAATCGGCGATATCCTCCGGAACTCCATGCCCTCTCTATCTCCCGCAGCGATACATGTGAAAATAGGATCGCCCAGGCGGCCGTCTGTACGCCTTACCGTTTTAAGAGAACCGTCCATGGAGACCGGTCTAAAGCACAGAAAGAACCTATTCTTCTTATTCATGCTCTCGCTCTTCTTTCTGTTTTTGCTCTGTAATTTGGTCTTGGTGGATTCCATAAGTAAGTGGATGCAAACGAACTGTGTTGGTGGTGATGGCGATAATTCAGAGGGGGCTGTTCGTTTACCGAGAATGTTGGGTTACAGATTCTGAGAAAACGAGGAAACGTGGTTTTTTTGCTATTGTGTTGGTAACTTGGTGTTAGCGTTCGTGCAAATCGTCTCGTCTCCCTGCGCTTTTATATAAAATGTAAAGTGCGGGGATTTTGGCGTTAGGGATCGTCGTTCTTGAGCCGGCAATGCACGGCATCATTTACTACTACTAGCTCCGTTTAAAGAACTTCCACCGAAAAATAAAGAGATCTCTCAGATTGCCCAAATGGAGGACGGCAATAAAGAATAATCCTTTAAGTTTAAACCTCTTTGTTACTGTATTAAGACACAGATGGTGGGGTTTGTCGTGAAATCAGTTTAATTTTATCCTTCTTCTTTTTTTTTTTTTTAAATTGAATTTTATTCAAACTTAACCGAATGACAACTGTTTTCGTATATTTTTTTTTATCCAGGCATATTTTATAATTGGAGAGAAATAAAGAAAGTCGATGGCGCATAGTCATACTGCATTAAATGCTGCCTATAAGTAATGTAGATTCTCTATTTATTGTGTGGATTTTTCTTTAGTGTTCTTACATTTGTGAAGAAGTAGTAGTATTGGAGAGCTCCATTCAAAGGCAGAAATAATGCTCGTAAGACAATTTAGGTACAGCTACATATTAATAAATAATTATAAGAAAAATCAAACATCTGGGCTACTATCAGATTCTGATATTCAAACTTGTGTCCATAATCATTTGTTATTATCTATAAAAGAGATAGCAAAGTGGAATAATGGATTGGCAGGCAGACGATAAGAGTTAACACAAAAGGTCTTTTCTATGCGTATTTTTGTTTTGTTTGGAAAATCCGATGCGGTGCGGGTGTGGATATTTCTTCTGCTCCATATATCATCTCTATTTCCTATGTTTTTTTTCCTCGGCCATCTCTATTTCCCATCGAAACAAAAAGCTTTGGTTCAAACGGTGACATGTTCTCAACCGGTGGGCATATTTTTTGCCATTTCTTTGCCTAGTCGTTTGGATTTAGAGATAAGTTGAGATGGTTTATGAATAGTAAAATAAAATATTATTATAATATTATTTTATAATATTATTATTATTTTAAAATTTAAAAAAATTAAATTATTTATTATATTATGTATAAAAATTTTAAAAAAATTATAATGATGAATTGATATAAGTTGAATTGAATTTTAAATTCAAACGAGGTTGAACGTGACTTGGACTTTGACTCAGTGATTTGGACTTGGACTTACGCGTGGACTTCCACTTATGTTTAATGTTTGTACATAACAAATTCCTTCGAATTATTAACTTGGACCGGTTTTATTATAGAATATAGACCACCACAACAGTGCCAAACTATAGTTGCGCAAGTTGAGGATTGCGGTCAACTCCGTGATTGTCGGATCGTCATCTTACCCATTTCATTCTCCTTGCCCGCATCTTGACTCGCAAATACGACGTCCACCGTGAACATTGGATTGGATTGGTTCAAAATTGGGTCGTAGATTGCACAGTTGGGTCCAGCCCAA
>QEOT01008034.1:1534-29473 GCA_003123785.1 Pterocarya stenoptera
TTAACGTGCTCGGCCACCAGTACTCGTTGGCCCTGAATATATATAGGAAAATTTAAAGCTTTATCCACACCGACTTTTCATAGGAAAATTTCATCAGTGGATCCAATGATGAAATTTTAAAGGATTTCTTAATTTTAAAGGATCCACTGATGGCCGGGTTTGTGTGACAGTCTGCAGGCCGAGTAATATACAAGGCATTAACTTTGTCATATCCAATATCCTCGATTTTTAAACCCTCTGGTCGATCCATTTTGTCAAAGTCAAGATTGATTTTCATTGGAATATCTACATTTTCTACCCCCTTAATTGGTGCACGGCAACCTAAAGTAGAGCTACTCGGTCGGTCTTGCTAGCTGAAACGTGAAACATGTTTCCACAGGAAACGTGTCGGTGACCCTAGTATTGGGCAAAGAATCTATTGTCCGGAAATTATATATGCAGTGATGGATGGATCGAGACTTGGATTTTTGCTCTCATCATCTCACAAATGGAGTTTGAATTCAGAAATATCTCATCTCATCTTATTATTACAACTTTCTTAAATTCCTATACAAAATATAATAAATAATTTTACTTTTTCAAATCTCAAAATAACAATAATATTAAAAAATAATATTCTAACAATATTCTATTCAATTTTCAACTTCCATATAATCTCACTAACCAAACTACACCCTTTCATCAGCTCGCAATTCTCTGACATGTCCCACTAAACTCTTCTTTATGGGAAAATTCCAAAGCCCTCGACTATTTGTATTTGTCAAGAATTTCATATACCCAAGTGTATGAAAGATAATCCATGCTCAAAATAGGATTTCATATTTCAATTATTGGTAATTTGGTATTAACTAGTACTTGCATACCTACCCGATGTGCAGAAATAATTACAATCTTCCCTACTTATTTAATCTTAAATATAAAATGAAACAACTCATTATAAGTTATATACTCTTTTATATGAAACTAATTAACTTCAAGAAAACATACAAATTAACATTGAAAACCCGTGTAAAGCTTTTGTTATCAAGCAATAAGCCATTTAAAATGCACCATTTTAAGTTGTCCAATATGAGTGTGATAGCCATCATCGCATCATGCTTTTGCACAAACTCAAACATCTTACTAATTGATTTGATACTTCCACTAACCCATCTCCATTCAGCAATCAACACACAGTAGCACCAAAATTCTTATTTCAACACCATTACATCCAACAAATTTGCTCAAAGGGCGTTGGGGGGTAATGTTGGCCCAAAATGAGCTTTTCCGTGAAATGACTCTCTAAGTTGTTGGCCTACGGGTATGAAATAAAGTATAGGCCAGGGAAAGCTAACTTAGCAACGGATGCCTTATATCACGTCGACCGAGTAACCATTCCAATACGGACATGCTTGCTGCTAATAATGGAGAAGAAACAACACTACAACCTATCTAGCATCCTCAATTTCATAAATGGGCCGATCTAAGGAAGGCCCACCAAGAAGACCCTTTCTATTTGGAGCCCCAGAAAAAAATCCAAGCAAAAGTATCATAATTATTAAAAAGAGGATTGCCTTTTCTTTTTCTTTTTTTATAATGGAGAATCGTAATACCGTCGTCTTCTTCCTCCTTAAGGATCAATTTTTGCAAGAATTTCACAGCTCAAAATTTGGGGGCCATTTGAGGGTGCTGATCAGAACATACAAGAAAATAGCTGAGTCGTGTTATTGGGAAGGAATAAATCGTCAAGACCGCTGTTCAAAAATGTGTAGTGGAATGTGATGCTTGTCAACGGAAGAAAAGCAACTATACTATGCCAAGCCAGTAGTTGAAGTTTTTGCAACAACTGTAGTAAAGCTTCGTGAGATTCTGATTGCTATCATGATAAATGATAGAGACCCGGTTTTTCTAAGCCATTTTTGGAAATAAGTTTTCAGGTTGAAGGGGACAAAGCTTAACATGAGCACTGCTTATCAGGTTGAAGGGGATAAAGTTGAAATTTTGAAATTGAAAAGTATTTGTATTTGTGGTGTTTGTAATGTTGAGATGGGAATATCTTGCAATCCAAACGGGGCCTTAAGATTTCTAACATTGGGTTGGCCAAACTCCATGAAGAGGAGAACACCCACATTAGTACCTTAGTTGCAGGAACCATGTCAGCTACTTTTTTTTTTCTTCCCTCATTCTAGGCCCCAGTTTTGCAATATAGTTCAAAATCCCTGTAAACTCAATTGCTTCCGTATAAGTAAACTAGAACAAGGCCACAATTTAAGTCTCTGTAAACATGTTAAAGTAGGCTTAAATATTTGTAGAAGCTTGTTTATCTTAGCCTTCTGCATTTGCAATCCAGATATAGTCTTATTCAGTATTCCTGCTATAAAATTATTCTAAACATTATACACTTAGGAGTTATCTGCATTTCGTAACAGCTCAAACTTCTCAAAAAAATGGTAACTGCAAAATAGAACAAAAAGGATGTATGTTCTGCTCTCTTGTATGACTAATCTTTCTGTGAAGAGGATACATGGCCTCAGAATATGCATTATATGGGAATTTAACATATAAACCAGATTATATACTTTTGGTCTCGTTGCATTGGAACTTGTTGCCTAGAAGAACAACATGAATTTATCGACCCGATGATGATTTGTTTGCCTTCTCAATTGGGTAAGTTAGAAGATCTCTTCCTGTTGTTCTGATGGTTGAAACTAATAGCATAATTTGGGAATCTGTAGGCCATTTACATAAGAGGTTCAGTCTGCACATTAATTCAACTCCATTGAAATAAAATAACAGATAGCAGAATCAAATTCAATTTCTACACACCTCAATCCCAACTGAGCAGAATGTCATAATCCATATAACAGTGCCATTAATTCAGCATTGTTATTCAATTGTTGAAACTCCTCTCCTTTCCGAAGCTTGAGGTTCTCTCCTCGCCAAAGGTGAGGTTTTTTTCAGCTTTGTCTTTGACAAAGCTAGGGGCGTAAGGTTTTGCTTTTCTCTGAGGCGATCGTGTGTGCGAAATGTCAACCGATGAGATTACACGACGATGGGAATCTTTCACGTTAACAGAAGATGAGAACGAAGAATACACTCTACCAAATGAGGCAGCTGTACTTGCAAGTATCAAAGGACAACACTGCATACTTGCAATGATCTTAAACGATAGGATTGTCAACAGGGAAGCTTTCCAAACGACTATGGCAAAGGCCTGGAACCCTGAAGGTTGGCTAACTTTCAAAGAGTTTGGTGAAAATAAGTTCCTCCTGGAGCTACAACTACACTCGGATAAAGAAAAGATCATGAAAGGAAGACCATGGTCTTTTGATAGGCACTTGATCTACTTCCGTGATTTTGATGGCGGCCTTTCCCTCTCGGAGGTACAATTTGCATCTGAACTTTTCTGGGTTCAAATCCATAATCTTCCTTTTGCAGGGATGAATCGAGAAACCGGGAGCCTGCTTGCCTCTAGCCTGGGCAGGGTGCTTGAGATTGAGGTAGACTCAGATGGTTATGGCTGGGGCAGTTACCTGCGAGCTTGGGTGGAAGTTAACATCACAAAAGCTCTTCCACGTGGTCATTTTTTCAAGATTGGTGCTTGTCAACACTGGCTAGATTTCAAATACGAAAGACTACCCACAATGCGCTTCAAATGTGGCCTGCTGATGCATGGCAGAAGGACTTGAGGTTTAGACAAAAGAACAGTATGGGCCCTGGTTATGTGCACAACCACCCAGGACGAGACCTCACTCACCCAGAAAATACGGTGGCACATCCACTAAGGAGCATCACAATGCCTCATGGAGGCGGAGCCAACCGGAGGAAGAGGGCGGGAACACTGTTGGTGTCAAATTCCCAACTACGGTGGAAAGAGGGACCCTTTCCTCGAGGCACCTAACAGAGGAGACTTCTAAGGCTCTGAACTCCATAAACCGGGACCCATGTACAGAGTTTAGTGCTCAGCCTACGACATCTAATAGCCAGGCCCCATGTGACAATCAGAACCTCCAAAGTGCCAAAAAATCCCATGACCAACATGGCACAGCATCCAATAGTGATCCCATAGAAAAAAGCCCCCAGACACATCAAGTAAGCCCCTTACCTCTTTTTTCCAACTGCTCTTTGGGTGAAGACATGATGATGGTTGAAAACAAGTACACTAAAGAAAATATCAAGTCAAACCCCCCCATCCTTTTTACTGGCATAACTGTAATGAAGACTGAAAACCAAGACCCCACAAAGCCCAAAACCATGAAAGGCGCTACATGGAAAAGGAAAACTAGAGGTGTTACCAATGATCTCTCAGATGTGACCAACCACATTAGTACTCCCTCGAACCTACCTAACACCAAAAGTCCTAATCCGATACTAGTGAAGAGGAAGGCTACTCTGCAGACTTCAAAGACTGCTAAGTGCGGGAAGAGGAATTCCAAGGAAGACGGGGATGGTCTCACAAGTTGCCCACATCCAACGGTGGAGGCTGCGATGCAGCCCCGCCGCAATCAATGAAAACCATCAGCTGGAACTCCCGTGGGATTGGGAACCCACGAGGAGTCAGAGCACTTCGTGACTTAGTCAAGAAGGAAGGTCCCAAGGTGGTGTTTTTGCAAGAAACAAAAATGACTACCTCTCAGATGGAACGTGTTCGTGTTAAAGTGGGGTTTGATAGTTGTTTTACAGTGCCTTGTGAAGGCAGAAGTGGGGGATTGGCCCTACTATGGAGGCAAGATATAAACTTAACCATTAAGAGTTTTTCTTCCTACCATATCGATGCTGAAATTAAGGATGCTGAGAGAGGTTTTGTTTGGAAGCTATCTGGAGTGCATGGTCACCCCGAAACAGAGAAGAGAGGAGAAACCTGGCGCTTGATCCGGACCTTAAGGGTGGATGAGGAAGTTCCTTGGCTTGTGTGTGGTGACTTCAATGAGGTACTATGCCAACAAGAAAGGAGGGGTGGCAGACCACGTCCTGACAGATTGTTGCAAGATTTCAAGAATGTGATTGATGATTGTCACCTCTTCGGTTTGGGCTTTGAGGGACCACACTTTACATGGTGCAACCGTAAGGAAGAGCAACAGATGATAAGTGAAAGACTCGACAGATATCTGGCCAATATTAGTTGGAGTGAATGCTTCCGTCTAGCTAGAGTAGTCCATGGCATTACAGCTCATTCAGATCACTTGCCAATTATATTACAGCCCAAGGCTGAAAATATCCAGTCAAGACATAAAATTTTCAGATTCAAGGCGATGTGGGTTGAGGATGAGGAGTGTGGTGATGTCATAGCGAGATATTGGCAAGGGAACGATGAAGGGAGACCTCTGGTAGATATAGCTGACAAATTACAGAATTGCAACAGGGGTTTGGAAGAATGGATTAAAACAAAATTTGGACATGTTCCTTCGAATATAAGGAAAGCCCGAGACAGACTTCAGAAATTACAATTCGAGGACCCCAATAGAGTCACAAAGGAAGCTCTGGTTGGTGCTAGAAACAATCTCCAATCATGGTTGGAGAGGGAGGAGATACTTTGGAAGCAACGAGCAAAAGCTTTATGGCTAAAGGGGGGTGATAAGAACTCAAGATTCTTCCATCATAAGGCATCTCAAAGGAAGAGTAAGAACAGAATTACAGGTTTAAGAGGGGAGCATGGGACATGGCATTATGAAGAGGAAAGAGATCAAATCATTCTAAACTACTTTCAGAATTTATTTCAATCCGAGTAAGACCAGCCCAACTGGGATTTTTTGAATGATCTGCATGGTAAAGTTAATCAAGAAATGAATGATGTACTGCTGCAGGAGTTCTCCAGTGATAAAGTCAAGACAGCCTTGGATCAAATGCACCCTACTAAATCACCGGGACCTGATGACATGGCCCCCATTGTTTTCCAGCAATATTGGCACATTGTGGGAGCTGATGTGACACGGGCTATTTTACAAATCCTCAGCACTGGTATTCTACCCCCTCCCTCAATCACACTTTTATAACCTTGATTCCAAAGAAAACTAAGGTTGAAAGGATATTTGAGTTTAGGCCTATTAGTTTATGTAACGTGTTGTATAAGCTCATATCCAAAGTCCTAGCAAATAGGCTAAAAAAGGTGCTAATGAAATCATCTCTAGCTCCCAATGTGCGTTTGTTCCTGGCCGACTCATAACTAATAAAATCCTTGTGGCTTATGAGTTTATGCACTTTTTGAAAAATAAACGGATGGGTAAGGAAGGATTTATGTCCATTAAATTGGACATGAGCAAAGCTTATGATCGAGTGGAATGGACCTACTTAGCAACTGTTATGGAAAAAATAGGTTTTGCTCATCAATGGATTGAGTTAGTTATGATATGTGTTAAATCTGTCTCTTTCTCAGTATTGATAAATGGCAAGCCTAAAGGTCCTTTTGTTCCTTCAAGAGGTATTCGACAAGGAGATTCCTTATCCCCATATCTGTTCCTCCTGTGCACCGAGGGATTAATATCCCTACTCAAAAAAGCTGAAAGAAGTGGTGAAATTACAGCAGTCAAAGTGTGTAGAGGGGCTCCTGCAATATCCCATTTGCTATTTGCTGATGACAGCCTATTGTTCTGTAAGGCTACTGCAGCTGAAAATATGAGGATTCAAGAGTTATTGGGTTGCTATGAGGGAGCTTCAGGCCAAAAGATAAATAAAGACAAGACAGGAATTGTTTTCAGCAGTAATGTGCACAATGCTAAACAATCCGAGATTTTGGAGCTGTGGGGGGTGCAGACAAGCAAGCACTTTGAAAAGTACTTAGGGCTACCACCATTGGTTGGAAGGTCAAAATACAAGGTGTTTTCCGAAATTAAACATAAAGTTTGGAAAAAACTCCAGGGATGGAAAGAAAAAATACTCTCAGTGGGGGGAAAGGAAGTTTTGATTAAAGCTGTTGCACTTTCCATCCCTACCTATTCTATGAGTTATTTCAAACTACCAGCAACCTTATGTACTGAGCTCGAACAATTGATGGCCAAGTTCTGGTGGGGCCAAAAGAAGGATGAAAAGAAAATTCATTAGATTAGTTGGTCCAAGATGTGTGAGACAAAGCAAGCGGGGGGCATGGGGTTTAAGGATCTTAGAGTCTTCAATGATGCCCTTTTGGCCAAGCAAGGTTGGAGAATCATGCAAAACACAACCTCTCTACTGCATAAAATTTTCAAGGCTAAATATTTTCCTAGAAATCAGTTTCTGGATGCTACCATGGGGCACAACCCTTCATTTATGTGGAGAAGTATATGGAGCACCATTCCTAGAATAGCTGCAGGTTGCCGTTGGAGGATAGGCACAGGGCAGGGAGTGAAGATTTGGAAAGATCATTGGGTACCTGGAAGGCCTACACTACTACCTGCTCTGAATGCAGAGGGAAGTTGGCCTCATGAGGCGAATGCCACTGTCGACTACCTGTTAGACACTACTCATCGAATGTGGGATGTCGGTAAGATAAATACTATGTTTGCACCCAATGTGGCCTCAAAGATTCTGCACATTGTATTAAGTAGTGGAGGGCCTGACCTGCTATGTTGGACTCAGGAATCACATGGTGAATATACTACCAAAAGTGCCTATAGGCTGTTTCGATCCATAGACCAGAATAGACACTGTGGAGAATCCTCAAATGATGCATTATTGAAGAGATTGTGGAAAGTAATCTGGAAAATGCAACTTCCCTCCAAAGGAAAAATTTTTGCATGGAAAGCTGCAAAAGAAATCCTGCCTACCAAACATAATCTCAGGAAAAAATAGGTTGTGATTGAGGAAGTTTGTGTGTTCTGTGGAGCCGAACGGGAAGATGTATTGCATGCTCTGTGTACCTGCCCATCCCTTAAAGATATCTGGAGCAACCATTTCCCCACGATGATACACACCAGACCTCACGAACTGTTTCTTGATATTGCCCTCCGAATTCTGCAGGACAATACCCAAGAAACAATGGAGCTATTTTTCCTGATCTGCTGGAGCTGCTGGTATAGAAGAAATATGCAGATCTTTGAAGACAAGAGTGTGGATGCAGAGGCGGCTCTAGAGAACAGGTTGGCAATGTAGAGATCCTTTAAAGAACTGAAACACAAACCTATACCTGCTATACGGCATCACTGCAGGTGGGAAGCTCCCCCTCCAGGTACTTTCAAGCTCAATGTCAATGGAGCTTTCTCGGCCAATGGAACTATTGCTGGAGTTGGAGCCATTTTAAGAGACTCCAAGGGTACTGTCCTAATGTCTGCAGCAAGGAAAGAGGAGGCTGTTTTAACTGCAATTGAGATAGAAGGTCTGGCTATTCTTCGAGGGCTTCAGCTCAGTTTTCACCTTGGTATCCAACATCTTGTGATCAAGTGTGATTCTCAATTGGTTATCGCCGAGTTTGAAAAACTTGGAAGCTCAATGGCTGCAGCTGGAAACATTATAAGGGAAGCAAAGATACTAATGGCTCGATTCAACTCCTGCGCAATCCAGTACGCCAATAGAAACTACAATGCAGCAGCTCACTCTCTAGCTAAGTTTAGCTTAAGTGTCAAGGAGATTAGTTTATGGTGGAGTTCATACCCAGATGTAATCACTAATATCCTTTGGATTGATTCTCTATTGTAAGGCTTTTGTTTGTTTATGATGAAATGAAGTCAGGCTATTTCTTATCAAAAAAATAAAATAAAATAACAGACTTAGTTCTGATTAAATTATTCAAATCTATAGGCATTCCTTATGTACTTCTATTCTTTTTGGCTAGAGAGGAGCCCTTAATTGGTAATGATACAATATGAAATGGATGATCAACTCAAGTTCCATTGAAATGAAAATAACATAGATTGTATATTTCTTCCATTTTCTTCTCTATTTTTATATAGGCACACTAATCCATCACCGGCTCTTCGATCTACCATGGTAGCAGTTGTAAAGCATGCTTGAAGGCTGAATTTTTGTTCATGAGTTGATTATGGATCCATTTAGCTTGGTTTGGTTTCAAAAACATTAGAAACCATTTCATCTCATCTCATCTTAACATTCAAACACAAACATTTTTCAATATCAACTTTTCAACTTTTTCATCTAATCATTACCTAATCATTACAACTTTTCCAAACTTTCAAATAAAACACAAAAAATAATTTAACTTTTTCAAATTTCAAAACAAAAATAATACAAAAAAACTATATTCTAACCGCTTTTAACTTTATAATTTTTTTATTCAACTTTTTTTTTCTCCTTTCCTAAAATCCCATAAAAATCTTAAGTTAAATAATTTCACTACTATTTATAGTTTTTTCATCTCATCTCATTTTATTTATAGAGACAAATTGAGTTTTAGGGTTCAAGAGACAATTTGATTAGATCCCGGAACAGATCAGCTCAAGTGAAACTCAGGGGTTGTTTAGACTGAGAGAGCCTCTCAACTCATCTCATATAATCATTACAACTTTTTCGAATTCTCACATAAAATATAATAAACAATTCAACTTTTTCAAATCTCAAAACAAAAATAATATTAAAAAATAATATTTTATTCAACTTTCAACTTTCGTGTCATCTCATGTCATGTCATGTCATCTCAACTCACTATTTAAACCTCCCTCAAAGTGAGGTTTCTAGAAAAATTTATAATTAAATTCATAAAAGTAGCAATAAAATCTCAAAGAAAATAAGGAAAGTAATTGTAATACTTAATAAATTTTAGGAGACCATCCAAAAATAACTCATTATACTCCAATAAGAAAGTATAACCGTACCACACATATGGCCTAGTCAGGAACCCTTCACACAACATATTATTATCCAAATAAATGGTTAGATTATCCACAAAATTGATAACATGAGATGAATCGAACTTGAGAAATATGGCTTTTGAAAATACTAAACCAACATATCAGATTTTACAATAAATGCTTGGTTAAGTTCCAAATATGAACTCTGAGGTACTCTGATGTTCTGGTTACGATGTACATAATAGAATACCATATGTATGATATTCATGTGTATGAAAATGTTAGTTTGTGAAATTATGGTGTTAGTATGGAGTTTTGGAGATGGCTGAGCTGTGTTTGAAATATAGGTCTTCACATTGCAATTAACTTATTGAATTAGACTTTATTTGAATTGAATTGAGTTAAATTAACATTCTTGTAGAAACACAAAAGTTGTAGAGTTGCACATAAACCAAAATAGTAGAAATTGATAGTCTTATAGTTATTGGAATATCATACATATGGCATTCTATTTTGTACATCATAACCAGAACATCATAACCACGTCACAACGCAAAAGTTGTAGAGCTGGGCATAAACCAAAAGATGCACGCAAGGGACAGTTCTTGCAATTGGATTAATAGCCATCCTCTTGTAAAATGTGTGGTTTCTATCAAACCAAATTCTTTAAAGAATAGATATGTAATTAATTTTACACCAAAAACCAATATCTAAGCATATATTCCATTCCTAAATCATACTTCTAATTGATTGCTCTGTCCCCTATCTCTGAGACTTCATCTCACCTTGCATCTCCTTAATTTACAATATTGATAAAAGAATGCACTTTTGAAGCCACCTTACAAGAAACTTTGTCTTTTCCATGATCATTTTCCAACATTTGCCGAATAGCTACAAATTAATATTGACATGTGTATACGATCGGCAAAGACTATTATCTCAGCAGTAAATTCCACATGACTCTCCATAAAGCTACATTATACCAGAAAAGGAAATAATGCCTACACTACGTTGTATATTGTTCACACTCAAAGTGTTATATGCTTTGAAGTAGGAACAATAGCAAAAAAATACAAACTCTGCGAGTCCTAGGCACACAAACATCATATTGAATGCAGAATAATGACCTATTTGCTACAACTACTGAGCAAACTGAGCATACCGAGCATCTTCTGCAATGGAGAAAAATTCATCATTGTACTTCTTCGTAGGGAAATTTGCTACAACTACAGGTTCAAGACCATGTAAGCCTCGCTCAAGCTGTATCATGTTGATCAACATAATTGTACTGCTATAAATGAAATGAATCGTACGAGACACAAACTGGAGTTGCAATTTATTTATCTCAAATAAAGAAGCTCTTTTATTTTTCTCTTTTGGATTAAGTCACACAGAGAAACTCAATAATCCAAACTACACTAGGCCTAATTTTGTTACTCATTTACCCTTACATTTTTAATTAGGCCTAATATGACTTTGATGGCTGTAATATGTATCATACGTAGGAATCGGTACTCCTTTATCTTCCTTATTACAAATAGTTTGTTGCTCATAGGTGTTGACTTATCTCATGATTTACGAGACCAATGAGGTTTTGAGTTATTGGAAATAAACTATTCCTTTCCCAATATTAAACAGTGAAGTGTAGTTGAGATTAACAGTTGCTTCTGCAATTCATGTATCTTCACCATCTTCAATTTTCTACTCTTTACATGCCATTAGAAAGTTGAGATTAATTTGTTGCATCGAGTATCAACATGACCTGGAAAACTAGTTCATATTTCAGATTTCAGTGCAATGTAACATTTGAACTTCAATGAAAAATTGGGGAACAATCGAAAACGTTAGAATGAAAGCAAACCCTGCTTGGTTTTCTGGTTCTTAGCAACACGAGTGATGAATCTGATTTATGAAACTAAGCATCTTACTAAGAAGTATGAAGAGGAAATTGCTTACTTGGCAACATACGGGACAGGTCTCACTTCTCTGCATCCATTCATATATACAACTAAGGTGGTAATGATGAGAACATTGGGTTAAAATCTTAGGATTCTCAGGTGTGTATTCTATCAACAGAAAAACATGGTAAGAGTCACGGTGAAAATGAGAGTAGCAGAACTTTTTCTTTGACGTACAACAATTTCTATCTTCTAGCTAGATGACACAGATCATATCTTGCTCAAAAGTTGGACAAAGAAATCAACTGACCACTTGTTCTCACATAATCCAAAAAAAAAAAAAACAAAAACAGGTTACCTTCAAGACATATAGGGCAGATATCTTCGTGATCTTCTAGTAATGCACGGTCATGGAGGTCTCTAGCTTTCCTATTTTCCAATGAGAACTTCAGTGAGGAATCTTTTGAAAGTTGTTGAATGCTCTAAATGAATGCTCAAATCAGCTTTACCTTTATTTAGTTCTTTGACCATGAAGCCCCCATAACACTGCTTATACTGCTTATTTAGTTCTTTATTTATTTAGTTCTTTCATCCAAGTACTCCAAGAATGATTTAACACTGCTTATACTTTCAAACACAATAATTCTTCAACCATTGAGAAATAAATAAACTATTCATTGACCTATGGAATTATGACAAGTTATTCACTGACATGGCTGATTAGGCATCATCTACACAAACTACACTTTTGTGTCCTCCATAAATTAAACCCCGGATGTCCTCCATTCTCTTCACTTTGAAATATGTGAGCAGTAATTTTAGTGCTTAAAAAACTATCACGCGTCCCCACATTCAACTACAAGAACCAATTTTCTTGTTTTGCACATATTATTCTGAAGATGAACCTCTCATAACCTCCCCCAATAAATCCTTTAGAAAATTAGAAAAAACACCCACCGGGTTCACAGGTGGCTAGAAGACATTCGTTAAGCCCAACATAACCCAAGCAAAGGTTGTTCACATGCATCTTAAATTTTATTTTATTAGAATTAGTAATTATTTTGTTGGGCCCCCGCCGGGGGGCGAGGGGTGTTCAGTTTAATTAAAGTTTAATTTTGTTAATAAACTTCCATCTTTTATGTTCCTCTAGATCACGTACTCTTACGCTCCTGTGGTGGACATCGTCCATCTCAATAGGAATGAACTATTTTAATTCTAGATAATTACCATTATTACTTATTTGTAATAAAGTTGCTTTCACACCCAAGTCATTATTATGTTCAGTAAATTTAATATTTTTTCATTCCTACTTGAGTATTTGTGTTTTTCCTGTTTACACTACCATCAGACTTTTTGTACTTGACTTTGGTTGTAACATTGCATATATTACAAACAAATACTTGTCTATGTTATATTACCGCTTTCTTAGCTATTCAAAATAGATGATCAGGAAAACACGATCCAGGATCGTGAAATTTGGGGCGATGGCATGGAGAACGTATTCATTAACATGCTCTATCAAGACACCCTTCAAGGTAGATTAAGGGCTAGTTGGAAAGATCACGAATAGAGAGCATACAGTTTATGCTAAGTGGCTCACCGCTATTGGTGTAAAGGCGTTTGACGCGAACCAGATTTGGGGCAAACTCTAGAGGTTGAAGGGCCTACAATGTCTGTTTACCGATCTAATGAGCCAAACCGAGATGGGTTGGGATCCTGACATGAAGACGATAATGGGAGTGACGAGGCATCGGTAAATTCCATCAAGGTAAAAAATTAACTTGATGGGGATGAGGTAACACTCAAGCAGTGTAGATGCACATTCATCATGTAGGCCTAAAGAGGAAATGAGCCTGCTCGATCAAGAAATCTCTGCGTGCTTGGATGAGGTTAAACGCACACAAATCACACGACGTAAGCAGTATGAGGATGGGGAAGCTATGGGTTCAGTGAAGAACAGCAAAGGATCACAGCCTAGTGAGGGCAGCGAGGTTACAATCTGATTAGTCATTGTATGACATTGCTTAGTAAGATTTCCCCGAGACTAAAAGGCCCACAATGGTATCGTGCAATAAAGGAGTTATGTGACCCTGATATGCGGCAGTGCTTCTTGTTGTTGGATCCCATCGAGTGGGAACTCTGAGCCCGGAATTGTTGATGAGCATACATGATAATTGCCTTATCATCTATTTATTTCTACTCCTGTTACTTGTATTTCCGTGACTACTACTTTATTTCCGTGTTTATTACTTTATCTTTGTGATTGCTACTTTATTTGTTTCATGAGATGATTATGTATTGGTTTGATAAGTTTATGTTATTGGTAATTGTGTTGTGTTAAACTCTTTTCATGATTGTTGGGATGTGGTATTAAGTGCGATATTGATTACTAATATTTTTTCTTTCCAAGTATATGTTGGATAGTTGATGAGTACCTAAAAATAAAAGAGTAATGCGTTCTATATTAAAATATATTGTTGTCAATATATGAATGTTGTAATTCTTAACTATTTTGGTCGGATAGCATAGTAAAACGTGGTAGAGCATGGATGATGGGTATTGGTCAGCAGGAATCTCCTCGATGGATTTGAACCTCGATGCATACGACATCTTCCCTTATGGGGGTGCGACTGATAGTAGTGATGAATTTGTAGAAGACACGGTTGAGATCATGGATCTCGTTGGGAATCTCGGTCGTCGACAGAGATAGAATCTTACACAGCCACAACACAATATCCGCCTGCGGGGACATCAATATATTATGAAAGTTTTTAATGAAAATCCAGGGAATTGTCGCGAGTTATTCCGAATGGAGGTTGATGTCTTCTGCGCATTATGCACCTTGTTAACGAATAATGGGTTTTTGAGTGATTCTAGAAAAGATGTGACCATCGAGGAACAAATAGACATATTCACTTCAATAATGGCATTCAACTCGATAGTGATGCTTGGAGAAGAACAATGCATTGTGGCTCAGCGGTTTCAACATTCAACAGAAACAATTAACGGACACGTAAGGAAAGTCACACAAGTCCTATGTAGGCTTGGGACATGTCTTATTCACCCAACACACACATATGGGGTGCACCCAACAATCACAACCAACCTAAGAAATTACCCTTGGTTTGAAGTAAGTACTTTATCATACATAATAAATTATAATAAGGATTTTGCAATAGTTTTGTTGAAATTATTTATTTGAACGTATGGAAGCATAATCAAATGGGTTATTCGTTTGTAGCAATGTGTTGGTGCAATTGATGGGACCATGATTGATGCCATTGTACCTGAAGAGGTACGTGAGGCATTTCGCAACCTGCATGGGCGAATTGCCCAAAGCGTCTTGTGTGTATGTGACTTAGATAGGAAGTTCACATTTTTGTACACTGGTTGGGAGGAACTGCACATGATGCATGGATATTCCTCGATACATTGAGTCAGGCTCGCAACCAATTTCCATGGCCTTTTGGATGGTAAACATTTAATATTATTTGATTATTTTTATTAAAAAATTATTTTTCTTTATATGTATTTTGTTATATCTTTGGGAATGGTTGGTAAGTAAATTATTTTGTTGTTAATAGGTTAACCGATCATTATTATTTAGTCGATTTGGCGTTCCCATGTAGAATTTATGCCCCCTATCCCAGAGAAAGATATCATAGAAGTGACTGTCAGGGTCAACAGGGATTTAGGGAGTATAAGGATTATTTTAATCATCATCATTCAACCATTCGTAACGTAATATAACGTACATTTGGGGTCTTGAAATCACGGTTTAGATTGTTATGACTCGTGCCTACGTATTCAATTGGGAGGCAAAAGTTACTGGTCACCACATGTTGTACGTTACATGATCATGATAGCCAACACATTATGCTAAAGGCCTATTGAAGAATTGTCCAACACATAATATGAATCTTCTGACATCTTTTGAGAAATAGAGAAAATACAACTAACTTGCATAAATCACATCATTGACAGTGGCATAAGTATTTTAATTTAGACTGACTACTTTTTTGCATGATATAATAATGATGATTTTGAAGGGACTTGGGTACAAAATGACAAGAATTCATGCTGCTTTGTACTTATTTTCAAGTAACTATATCTATAGAAAAAAGGTAAGATTTCATCTATACTTGAAACCACCCTCACTCTTTCCTAATTTGTAGTAAGCAAGTCTACAGACAATTATATGTACAGTGGAAGCCATGATTTTGAGTCCCAATTTACAGTAAATATTACCATATGGAAAGCCATAAACATGAAATCAATAGTTGTAAACAAGCCTTATTCTCTCACATGATTAGCATCCACTAATATCATTGAGAAACTTCAATTTGATTTTGTTGAGTGTAGTTAAAACATTTTCTATACCAATCCTCTGTTCAAGTGAGTTGGCACAAGAACGCAAAGCCAATCCCATGGTGGATAGCAAACACTCCTCCATTGCAACATAATCATTTTCATTGCTTAACAAATTGGCGTTAACAACTTCAAGTACAAAAAGGGCTAATGATTCTTGTACCAAACACTTCAAGCTCATTTCTCCGATAAACATATCATCTATGGGCTTTTTGGTTGTGAAAGTTTCCATCAATAAAATTTCATAACTATACACATCTCCCCTTGTAGAAACAAGTCTTTCAGATCCATACTCTATACATATGTTACAACTTATCATGTGAAAATATAATTATATGGTACTAAAATGAAAATGGTCAATACATTACCAAAAGAGAACAATATTATGTGTTTATATGAGAGTACTAGAATGGTAAACATGGAACTTAACCTCACCTAGTGCCACATATCCAATTGTAGCGAGAGTCATTGTTTGTGTTAGAGAAACTCCATCACCAAGGAGTTTGGTAATGCCAAAATCAGCGATGTGTCCAACCATATCTTCATCTAATAAGATATTGGTAGGCTTCAAATCACAATGAACAATAGGAGTTGTGTAACCAAGATGAAGCTATTCTACTATTGTTTCCACATCAATCATTATATTTAGCCTTTGTAACATATTCAAGCAACGGTTTTCGGAGTATAACCACATATCTAGGTTCCCATTAGGCATGTATTCTAATACCAAGGCTTTGAAGTCCATGTTACAACAAGCGGTAACGATTTTGACAAGATTCCAGTGACGAATATTGCGTAATACCTCACATTCTATGTGAAAGCTTTTGAATGCCCCCTCCACTTGCAAATTGAAAACTTTTATAGCAACAGTTGTAACTTCTAAGAGTGTTCCTTCGTAAACAAACCCAAAACTCCCTTTCTCCAAGTAAGTTGTTTGCACTGAACCCTTATGTTGCTTGAATAAGTTCTTGATGCGAAATTCTCCTCCATGTTGCTAAAGGCATTAAATTTTTGTCATGTGACAATTTAGCTTTCCTCTTATGGCATTTTATTGAGAAAAATAGAAGACACACTCTAGGTACCATTAACCCCACTGCCATTGACACATATTTCAATATTTGCATTCCTATGGCATTTTTTCCTTTGCATGGGGGGACTTGTATTCGAGCCTCACCACAAAGTCCATCGTTTGACATGTATGATGTAGCTAGGAAGTTTACAGACATGCATGATGTAGCTAGGAAGTTTACAAACTGTCGTCCAGAAGGAATTTCTCCTTGTAGTTTATTGAATGAAAAATTTAGATGTTTCAAGTATGAGAGTTCTTCTAAGGACTTGGGAATCTCTCCATATAAGTTATTGTAGAAAAGATCTAAAACCTCTAAGCTTACCAATTCACCAACTGATGTAGGAATTGAGCCATCTAATCGATTGACTACCAAAGATAGATTGGCAATATTTTTTAGCCCACCAATTGTAACTAGGATAATACCTGTTATTTGGTTTTTTGACAAATCTAATGCTCTCAAGACATTCATATTCCCAATATCTAAAGATAAAGGGCCATTAAGAGAATTTGATGATAAATCAACCAACAGAGATCTATAAGCCTCCATAAGCTAAAAGGAATTGAAGACTTTTCAACTCTAACTTAAAACCAAATAAATTTCGCTAAAACAAAACTAATGCAACTATGATGCTGACGTGGCTGTAGGGTTTTCTTTTTGGAATAGTGCGACTAGGTTTTCCTGCATGGCTGCCGCCAATGGTCTTCAGTCCATCTCAGCGGCTGTTCCTCATCAGAGAACCTTTGCTGATATGGTTCTTGATTCCTCACAATCTCTTCCTGAGGTTGCAGTGCCTTTTCGTCCTTATAAAACTGTGGAAGGGGAAGTTTGTGTGTTGTTTTCAAACAATGAAATTGATCGTTCTGCTTTGCCTTTTCAATTTTCTTTGGTTTTAAAATTTCTACATAAAAGGCCTTCACTAGATTGCATCCGCTTGTTCATACGATCACGATGGGGGTTGATAAAACAGCCGGTTGTCTCTGCGATGAGTAGGCAGCGTAACGTGTTTGTCCGATTGACATCTAAAGAAGATTTTGTCAAGGCTTTTGCTAGGGATCATTGTGAGATTGATGGGATCCGATATAGAAGCTTTCATTGGACAACAGAATTTCAAGAAGATTAAGAGCCAGTGCTTGTCCCGGTTTGGGTCAAATTGTCGAGCTTGCCTCTGAACTTTTATCATGAGTCATTTTTATGTAGTATCACTGCACCAATTGGTAGATTTCTCACGAGAGACAATGCTACTCGTTGTGCGACACGTACCAACGGAGCGCGAGTCTATGTGGAGATGGATGTTACAAAGGAACCTTTGAAGGCATTCTAGATAGGTATGGCCAGGAATCCTCAAAGTTTTTACCAATCGATTGAATATGAATCTTTGCCTGCATATTGAATGAGATGCCATGTGCAAGGGCATAATCTTATTACGTGTAAATGGGAAAGTAAAAAACAGGAGGGGAATCAGAAGGAAAGAAAAGATAAAGGAAAAACAGAGGAGACATGGGTTCGGAAAGATAAAGAAAATGTTCAACCTGATATTCAAAAGAAAAATATTGAGGATCATCCCTTTATTGAGGTACATGATGCTGAGAAACATGATGAGCAGGTTTTAGAAGAAATATCAAAGTTCCCAGAAAATGAGTTAGAGAACCAGGAACGGGCTATGATCATTATTAGTAAAGAGAATAGTCCTCTGCTGAGTTCGGTAGTAAAGGAAGATGTAAGTATAGAGGAGGTGACGGGGGTTAGGGAGTAGAATGTGCATGATGGGAGGGAGATGGTCACTGTGGGGATGGAAAATCTCATTAGTTCAAATCATCGGTTAAAGGGTTCTTCTACTGAACTATGTAGTTTAGTAGATGCTGATAATTCTAATGGTGTAGTGGGTTTGCAAGATGAGGAGATGGAAAGAATTTATGTCACGCATTGACTAATTAGAAGCATGGTTTAATGGCAATTTTACTTGTGATTAGTATGTTCCGATTCTAAAATGGAAGAAAAGCTAGCTCATTTAGCTAAAGGAAAACATGTGATGCCTGATTCTGGGGTCTCTCAAGGAAATAAGGTCAAAGGGATAGGAGCAAAGTTAAGGGGATCATCTCAGGTATTAGCAGGCCCGTTAAGCTTAATCTATGAAGACTCCATTTATGTACTGAAACATCAGGGGACTTGATACCTCACGTAGGCGTCTAAAAAGGTTGATTGATAAGCTAAGTCCGAAAGTGCTGGCTATTGTTGAGCCGATGGTAAGTCAGTCCAGAATCTTATTGTGGCAAGATAGATGTAGATTTGAGAATTGTTGTTCTAATGAAAATTTAGGTGGCAAGTTATGGATTTTCTGGTCTCAGGACACTGAAGGCTATGGGTGATCAATTTGTGACTGTTCGTATAAAGGAAAATATGAAGGAATTTCAAGTTACTTTTATGTATGTTAAATGTTATTATGTTGAGCGTCGGCGGCTTTAAGAGTCTTTGTTGGTTGGTTACACTCAGAATTTCCCTTGGTTAGTTAAGATAGATTAAGATAAAAATATAAATCAAATGTAAATTGATCGACTACCACAGATTTTATTCGTATGTTATACATTATTATCTTATCCATTTTTTTTATTAAAAAAAAAGAAAGACTTCTTGTATCCCAGCAAATCCAATGAACCTCAATTTGAATTTAAATGAGACAGTTACTTTCTGTCTATATCACAACATCTATATCACTTAGGAAACTGCTAGAGCCACAGAGAGTTGTCTCGAATGTTCCCACTAATAAATGCATTTTGAACTTTTTTATTTTGTGTGTTTTTAAATCATTTAAATTATTTTTTTTAAAAAAAATTGCAACTCATTAACAAATACATCCTTAACCATTAAGTAAAACAAAGTCAAATCGGTTGATTTTTTCGGTGGCTTACGCATTTTCCTATCACATAAATAGTAATATTTGATTTGTAAGATTTAAATTTTAAAATTCAAATCAAATTATATTATGTAAACACTTTACTATGTGTATTCTACAAACCGGCTTGATATCTGAATTTTTCTTTATATATTGTTGACCTAACCAATTAATTTGATGGTGTAGTTCGTTAATAATACAAATTGGAAAAATATATATAATTTCAATAATGACATTTATTTCTTTTAAAAATGAATAAATCAACTAAAACTTCATGAATAAATTCAAAACTCGTTTAAAAAAATATTTATGAAAATATGAAATTAAACTCAATAATAAACCAACTCTAAAAACTCGATAACATCTCAAGCTGCAGCAAAGCTGCACCAATATAAAATTCGCATCGATCGTTAAATGACAAAATAGTTGAGGGCTTTGGAATTTTCCCATAAAGATCAGTGTAATGGGACAGGTCCAAGAATCGCAAGCTCACTAATTTGCAGATGATGTTTGGAATAAGGCCAGCCTTGCAGTTAACTGTCACTCACTAATGATAATGACAGAAAATTCGAGTCAGGATCCATCCATCACTGCACCTCATAACTTTTGAAGTGAAAAGTAAATTTTAGGTTTGAAGGGTGAGTTGATACTTTTCAGCTTAGTTAGAGCATTTACATTGAATTTTTTATTAAATTTTTTATTTAAAAAGTATATTTTCTAAAAAAAATTTTAAAATTTTGCTCATCTTTTAAAAATATTCTACATCACATTCCATATCCATTCTTTATTCTATTAAAATAATATTTCTCTGTTATTTCTTTATTATTTTTTTCTTTCACTTCTATTTACAAATTTAACTATTCGATATTTTTTCTTATGTTTTGAACTATTACTCTAATTAATATTTTAAATAAAATTTAAATTATTTTTAATATTTTTAAAATTATTATTTTTATATTTTTGGAGTTATTTAAATTATTTTTAAAATTATTATTTAAAACTATAACAAATATGAGTATGAGAGAAAGTGTAGATGATTGGAAGAAAAATTAATTTAATTGAAATGAATAAAATATTGATAAAAGTGATTTAGGGAATGAATAGTGGTTCCCATATTTCTCTAAACATTTTTTCTAAAATAGGGAATCTAATGGGAAGAGACTTTTGGAGAAAAAGCTATAATTATTTCTAAATTATAGGGATATATGGGAAAACATGTCCCCAATGGTATCCCGAACAATTCATCTTATTTTTTTTCTTTTTTCTTTTTATTTTTTTCATGAATTTTTTTAATCATCATAAATACTTTTAAAAAAAATAAAAAATTTACAATATCATTAAAAAATATTTCCTTAATCACTATGTAAAAAATAATAATAAAAAAAAAATTAAAGGATTTCGGGACACATTTTCGGGATGCACTTTCGGGAGCTTTAGCATTTCTGGGATGGAAATGTATGATAATATCCAGAAGTCCAAAAGTTGATACGGTGCGTTGAAGGGAATTTAGAAGGGCTCGGTATCGGCTCGGGCCGTGGCCCGTGTGCAGATCAGTTGTGTGGCTTGGGTAAGGGTCAGTTGGGTAGGCCTGAAGGCAGGGCCCCAGTTACAGGCCAGCGCAAAAGGAAAGAGAAAGTTGTGGGCTGGGGAAAAGGGCCTCAGCCCAAGGGGCCATATGTGTCTTAATTGGGCCCTTCCTAGAGGGTGAAAGACGCAGCACTCAGGAGGCCCATCGGCGTGTGGTCCTGGGCCCCATCGCCGGCAAAGACCCTGACGGCCTCGCTGAAGGCCACAGCAGCCCGACAGTAGCCTTCTTGTTGTCTGAAGCATTATCGGAGCTTAGGGTTGCGGAGGTGAACAACTCTGTCGCCTCTGTAGCCCTAATCGCCTTTGGATCTGCACAGAACAGGTCGACGGTGGCCTCGGTTGTCTCTCACGACATTCGTGTCTACTGTCTCTCCGACGATACCTTTGACGTTGGCTGAAGCCGTTTTGGAGTGTAGGGGAGTGGAGTTGATCAGCCCTGCCACCTCCGGAACCCTTGTCACCTCGGGATCTACACAGTACAGGTCGCCGGTGGGCCTTACTGTCGTTCCAACGACAATCCCTCCACAAACAACTAACGTTGATGCTGGGCAGACGGAATTGGCAGAACATGGAGAACTTTTGGCTCCAAACAATGGTGTTTTAGTGGTCTCAGGAGAAGCAATAAATGATGAGCTCCTTGCCGAGGGGTCAGATGGAGTGGGTATGCAGCTTGCTACTTGTGAAGGGGAATGCATCGATGGGGGAGATGCTGAATCTACACGCGCATTCTCCCCTCCTAACTCAGAGCGGTTCATCTCGGATCGGATTGGGTGTTCAAGCATTTTTTAAATCATTTTAATCAACTTTTTTTTAAAAATACAAATTTATTAAAAAAATATTTTCTTAAATATTAAATAAAAAATAAAAAAATTAAATCGGTAGACTTTTTTGAGAGAATTTATTGGTGGCTACGAATTTTCTTATCATCTAAATGGTAATATTTGATTTTTAAAATTTAAATTTAAAAATTTATTTTTTAAATCAAATTATATTACATAAGCATTTTATTACGTATGTTCTACAAACCGACTTGATATTTGAATTTTTTTTTATATATAATTGACCTAACCAATTAATTAGATGGTCTAATTCGTTAATACAAATTGAAAAAATATATATAATTTCAATAATGACATTTATTTAATTCTTCTAAAAATGAATAAATCAACTATAACTTCATGAATAATCCAAAATTCATTTATGAATATATAAAATAAAACTCAATAATAAACCAACTCAACTTAATTCTATAACATCTCAAGCTGCAGGAAAGCTGCACCAAAATAAAATTCAGGTCGTTAAATGAAAAAATAGTCGAGGGCTTTGAAATTTTTCCATAAAGATCAGTGTAAGAGTATTGGCAATGGCCTAGTCGTTGCCAAGTCTAAAATTTGGCTAGAATCTTAACTTTTAGCTATACTTTTAACTTTTGACTAGTCATCTTAACTTTTGGCCACATTGGACTAGTTATCTTAAAGTCAAAATAATAATATTATATTAAATATTTTAATAATATTTGACAAATTTTTTTTTAATATTTAGAAAATACACTTCACATATTTTAATAATATTTGCTTAAAAAAATGCACATTCAGTCCATATAAATGCACATTCAGTCCATACAAACCAAAAATGCACACTCAGTCCATACAAACCAAAAATGTACATTCAACCTCTTCTCCTCATTTCCCAAATCACAAGTATAAATGCACATTCAGTCCATATAAAATGCACATTTGTTTTTAGATTTTGGAATTTCGAGAAGAACTGCCACCCTTGTCTTTGTAGCTATTTCTGGAGGCAAGACTCTTATGTCTTCCACGCACTGGATGATATATCTGAAAGAATGAAGCATAATTGAGAGAGAGAGAGAGAGAGAGAGAGAGAGAGAGAGAGAGAGAGAACAGAAGATTACTACACTATGAACATAGAGATGAAATGAAAATTTTCAATAATGAAACAAAACTGAAGCCAGGCCGAATCCAGATTTGAATCCACTACTCATTTATGACCCCATCACAACCAAACATGATGCATACCAGATCAAGCCAAAACCAAAACTAAAACAATAAAATTACAAATCGAAAAAAATAAGAGAAGTGGAGTTGATTACCTTCTGTGAAGAACAATAGAACCCTAATAGAGGCCTGACCAATTGATTAAAATCGATTTTCTCTTCCAAATTGATGGCTCCTTCTCCTAATACTAGATTCCCAACTTCGACAGTCCTGGGGTAACGAAAATAGCAAGAGAACTAGAAAAAAAATGGAAAAAATGGAGAGAAGGGGAGAGAGGGAGTGTCTGGCCAAAGACACAACCGATGAGAAAGAGAAGGGAAGAGAGAAACATGGAGAAAAAAAAATGAAAGGGGGTGTTCGACGAGGGAGAAAGGGAGAAAAAGTGAAGGTTTTTTAGGAGAACGGATTCACAAGAGAAATAGAATGTTTCGGTTGAGGAGATGTGATTTTAGAATAAAATAAAGATTTGGCGATGAATAGTAGCTCGCTATGTATGGAGAAAATGATGGACTTACTGTAGATGAAAGTTTAAACTTTCTGTTTTGCCAAGTCCAATGCAGCGAAGAATAAGATCACGAAGTCCATAATTTGGCTTTTTAGGACTTTTAGCGAGGCCGATGTGAATGCTCTAAGTAGAGCTGTGCTATATCCACCGAGGATATAGCAGGAGACGGCTCCTCAAAAGAATAAAAAGTTTTATTTTTATTTTTTATTTTTTTATATTTTAAAATATTTTTTTTAAAAATTACTGTATTATTAAAAAATATTTTTTTAATCATTAAGTAAATAATAAAAAAAACATTAAGATCTATTTTTCGATGACAATAACATTTCTGGTGTAAGAATTGCAAGCTTATTAATTAATTGTGGGATCATACTACATTCACCGCTCCAACTTTTACGAGAAGCTACCGTTAGTTATAAGATTTCTTTTTTTACTTTTTCATATATGTATTTTTTAACACTTTTAAATTTTTTTAAAAATAAAAAAATTATAATATTATTAAAAAATATTCTCTTAATTACTAAATAAAAAAATAAAATAAAAAAATCACAATAGTATTGTCCTTAATTGTGAGGCCAGCCTTGCAAGCTGTCACTCACTAATGATAATATATGACAGAAGATCCGAGTCCTTGAGGATCCAACCATCACCACGAAACATCGATCACAACTTTTGAAGCTGAAAAGTTTACTATCAAGTACTCATCCCTCCAAGTTAAAACTTAAATCCAATGCGCCCTTAAAAGTGGGAAGGCCTAGAAAAACACACTACTTTTTTGAGTGCCTATGCTACACGAAGTGGACAAACTCAAGCCGATCGACGGCCAATAGGTTCTTTTCCCAATAGCAGGGTCACCAACGTACATGTGGAAACACGCAGTTTTCAACTGACAAAAAACTTTTTGTTTATTTTTAAGGTTAAAATTTAAAATTTTAAAAATTTTTTATTTTATTATCATAATTTTTTTAAATTTTTATATAAAATAAAATAAATAATTTAATTTTTTCAAATCTCAAAATAAATATAATATTAAAAAATATATTCTAATAATATTTTATTTAAATTTTTAACTTTAATTTCATTTCATCTCATCTCATCTCAAAAAATAAACGAGTTCAAGTTAACTGGACATTTAGGTTGCCGTGCACCATTTAAGGGGCTAGAAAACGTAGATATTCCAACGAAAATCAACCACAACTTTAATGGGCATGTCTTTTGCATTGACCAGAGGTCTAAAAATTAAGGGGTATATAAGTAGTCCCGATCAATTTGACAAAATGTATGTGACAAAGTTAATGTCTTGTGTATTACTCTGCCGGCTGTCACGTTGGCATGTGATCAACAACCTTATCATTATCTAATTAAGGACGAGACACAAACTGTCGTAACGAGAGCAGGATTTTTTTTTATAATTTATGACATGTTTTAAAAGATTCAATCATTTTTTTAAATCTCTTTAAATATTTAAAAAAAAATTATTAAAAAATAAATCTTAACTATTAAGTAAAAGAAAAATTTTTAAAATTGGATACAAAATATGTGTATACTTTTTCGGTAGCTTTATAATATCTGTAGCAATTAACATTGAAAACTCGTGTAAAGCTTTTGTTATCAAGCAATACGCCATTTAAAATACACCATTTTAAGTTGTCCAGACTGAATTAATTACAATCAACACCATCAAATTAATTACAATTTATTTATCAATCTCCTTGTCGGTTTGAATAACCTGTAATCAAATCCTAACCATTAAAAATAGTCACATCACATCTAAAATTCTTCTCCAGGAATGACCACTGAAGTCAACCCATAAAGAGTAAAACAGGAGCGAGGGGTGTAAAGGGACAGGGAGAGTGAAAAAATCTGCAAAAATATTAATTGAGAAAATTAAAGGAACTCAGAATTTATCAGTAGACCACACTTTGTATAAACCAAGATGATCTTTGCATCTTAGAAAATATTGGGTCATTTGGTTCTCTTAGATCCTAGCCATCGATTGTGACAAAAATAGAAAGGAAGAATGGAAGAAGATGCTGTGAAGAAACTTCTCTACTGAATTGAGAAGGCAATGAATATTGCAGTACAAAAGAAAGATGCCTGTCATGNCGGAGTCACAGTAGGTGGAGGTTGAGCCATGAGAACTTGATTTGGTGACCAAGAAAAAAGAAGGGAAGTAGGACCACGAAAACTCTTTTCTCAAGAGTTCTCTGATACCATGACAAAAATAGAAAGGAAGAATGGAAGAAGATGCTGTGAAGAAACTTCTCTACTGAATTGAGAAGGCAATGAATATTGCAGTACAAAAGAAAGATGCCTGTCATGACCACTATATACACGAGACCTCTGCTCCATACTAACAGTGAGGCAAAAAAGAACAAAAAGAATCCTAACAAACTCTAACAAACTTACTGACGTGTATAAAAAATATACAAATAAGAAATATATAAAATAACTTTTAACAGATTGATCTGATTGATGGTCACAATACAAGATTCAGACATGTAATTTTAAGTTACTCTGTTCAGCATTGTCTTCGCTTTGGATGTTTTTTAACAAGAATTTTAACAAGGCATATTTTTTGTTGATGGCTATCTATTTAATTCCATCTCTTGAGAATTATACTCATTTATCTAATCGTTTAAGACTCTGATTGTTCACCCTAGACAAGGGCATGTTCCAAGTTTGGTATTAGATTCCAAGGTTATAATTAAACAGAATCGCATAAAGCCATAAACCATAAACAGAATTCAAGAACAAGTATTACATAAAACCATAAACAGAATTCAAGAACAAGTATATTAGGTTAGTAAACAAACTTGAGTCTCTTACATTAGTCCCCAATATTTTTGAGAAACTTTAATTTGATCTTGTTAAGTGTAGTTGAAATGTTTTTTGTGTCAATCCTCTGTTCAGGTGAATCTGTACAGCAGCCCAAAGCTAATTCCATAGTTAATGATAAACACTCCTCCATAGCAGCATAATCACTTTCGTTTCTTAACAAATTTGCATCAGCAACTTCAACTACTGAAAGGGATAACACGGACTCCTCCACCAATTTCTTCAAGCTCATTCCTTCACTAAACATATCATCAGTGGGCTTCCTTTTTGTGAAAGTTTCCATCAATAAAATGCCAAAACTATACACATCCCCTGTGGCGCCCCCAACTTCCATGTACGGACACACACGAAAATCGAGACACCCCGGATGATGACAACACGGTCACGCACCCCATCGACATGTGCTGAGTGTGTGCAATGCAACACGTGTACAATAAAATACGTAGCGGAACGGTTAAGTCAAATAACTAAGTACCAGAGTTTGATACAATATCAGAGTACTGAAAATCCACATGTCAACATAATACAATTTTGTTTACAAAACAACATCAAATCAAATAAAATACAATAGGTAAAAGCAGGAATAATCTTCAAATACACAAATATAGCCAATGTCCCAACTCATCAGGCAGAGCCGCATCCTCGGGCTCAGCCTCCTCAAAAGCTGCAACAAAAAAAAACTACAGTCCCACAAAATGGAACCGCAGGTAAGTAAAACCCAAAAAGCTCAAAGACCATAAATATATTTAAACAACCAACGCTATGCATGTACATGATGACCCAAGCGTAAAACCCGAGAAAACACCATTTCTCGAAAAACACAATTTTCTCACTCACGCCAAAAACACCATTTGGCACAAATTAACAATCCAGGAATAATTACATTAATTCCAATTTTAACCGTATGCACCATGGCCTCCCCTAGGGACCATCCACATACTCTGGCTTCCCATCTTCACCCCACGGGTAACGACCGTGCAAGTGATACATGAGTGATGCCCAGTTCCGCGCCCACCGCGTACATAGCTAGGCATCCTCTGACCCCCGCCAGCCCGAGGAGTCACGGAGTC
>QEOT01008035.1:0-31905 GCA_003123785.1 Pterocarya stenoptera
TAACAGTTTTTTCTCTTTCTTGGTTTTGTTTTCTGCTTCCCAATTTCAGCATATGCAGAGATTGTGTTAAATATGTCTCGAGAACTTCAGCATATATTTCATCATAATAGTCCCAGTTAGCGATTGATTCTGTACAAAGCTGTAGCAGAAACTGGGTGGTATGGCTTTAGCCGTTGCTTTAGAAAAGATGAGCGCATGGTTTTCTTGTAAATATGTACCTCATGTTGCTACCATTCTCATTTGGATATCAAATATCGTTCATAGTGATCACATGTCAGTCTGCTCCTGGAATGATTCCCATTCTTAGATGATTTTAGATCCAATGTTGAGAAGGCGCTGTTTTTTTTTCCTATCATCATAGTTATAGAGAGGAGAATACAAGATGTATTTTAGCGTATAGTTTGGAAGTTTTGTTTTTGTTTCTCTGTCCTTTTTTTTTTTTTTTCAACTTTGCTATTCATCATTCCCACACATTACACACCACACTTATTTTTATTTATTTTTAATTTGTTTTATTCTTCTTAAACTAAATGAATTCTTTTACACATTATCCATACACCACACATTTGGTAAAAGATTAAAAAATAAAAAATAAAAAAACAAAATTATGTGATGTGGTGTGAGGATGATAAGTAAAAATTTTCAATTGCAAATGAGCTTTACAATTATTTTGCTTACGTATGTATGCCATGTATGTGAACTTCAAACCATACTAAATCGATCCATCCGACCAGCAAATGCCAAAGTATCTCTAGGAAATCTGCCCCAACCTCCCACATATAACAACATGCACAAGAACGTTTAGCAAGGAAATGGCCAATTCACCGCGTCTTTGGAGGGGCTTATGTTGCTATGATGGAACATCACTCTCACTTAAGTGTTTTTGGCGTATTGGGTGATTGAATTTAGGGTTATTTCAAGGCAACACTAAGATCCGATTTGTATGATATCGAACATTAAGACTAACTCGGGCTAGCATTCAATTCTCGAAAATTAAGGTGACAAAATATAAACTTCACTTTTATTGAAAATAGCATAATAGTCAATTACAATGCAAACCTGAAATAATTAGTATTAGGGTTCGGCTAGTCTTCTCCCACTTATTCCCTCTAACAACTTCTTTTGAAATTTGAAATCACAATTCTAAAACAAGTCAAACTTCTAAAATTAAGGAAACAATCACAACAACCTCTAAAATAAAGGAAACAAACTCAAACAAAGTAACAAATAGATAATCTCCCTAATTGGAAGGAGATATTCGGTCAACTCTTTAGCAACCACCCAATTCTCTAAAATCAAGGAGTTTGCCTCCCCCTAAGTTCAAAAGATTTGCCAACCAACCTCTAAAATCAAGGAATTGGCTAAGAACTTGATCCTCCTCTAGTTGACCTTGTTTTGGGCGCCTAATGACCTATCATCCGAGCCATGCATGCACCCCAATGCCACTCTCCCAATCTCGGCACACCTAGCCCTCCTAGTGGCATTACGAATAGTCCTTCTTGGATCTCCATCATGCTGCCACTACTAAGCTTGGACGGGTGGGCTATAGGACTTGAAGTTGAGGTTTTTTTTTTCTTTTCTTTTCTTAGAAAGGGACTTTCATAAAAATAAAAAATAAAAATAAAAAAGAAAAGAAAAGAAAAAGAAAAAGCAATTGTATCAGCTCAAACATTACAAAACAGGTGCGTCTTTCTCACTATGAAACTCTAACAAACACTGTGAAATTTTGGTCAGATGAAAGTTTCCAATAAAGTTATTGGAAGCTATCCATTGCGCAATAGCATGCGCGTATCAATTCTGAAAATGATGTATTTTTTTTGCTTCCCAGTTCAAGAAATTGTCCAATAACAATCTTGTGTCCCTTATGGTATTCTTTGTTATCCAGTTTTGAGTTTCTTCTGGCTTTGTCAATGCTGATATTATTCTTTGAGAGTCCCCTTCAATTGTGATATTTAATAGCTGCCTGGAATGTGCTTCTTTAACTCCTAAAAACGCTGTCGTTGCCTCACCTAGATAAGGATTGCAGTTTCCTATCTGATTTGTCGCTGTGAAAATTGTCTTCCTAGTGTGTGATCTGCAAATTGTGCAACTTAGGTGCTTCCATTTGATCTTATCGTCACATCAAAAGAAATAGAGTACTTATCCAAGGGGAGGGGGGATCCATAATTTTTTTACACCTTAATTTTTTTCTTTGAAATCCCATGCAATACAATGATCACTATAAGAATGCTTTACTTTAACAACAAATTGTTCTATAGAAAGATTTAGAGAGTCATGCACAGTTTGATTTTTATAAAATCATAAGTTATCCATAACAATCACAATCAAAATTTGAAGATTATGAATCGGGTCCAAGATGCATCTAATCCAATTATGAAGATCGTGTCCTATAGCTGAGACGGCCAAGGTGATTGTCTACAAAGGATTATAGAGAAGGAATACTCTAAAAACATATGATATGCGGCTTCTTCAGCAGGGTTACAAATGGGACAGAGAGCTTGCTCTTCTAAAAGGGAAAGACATCTTTTTAGGAGAGCTTTTGTTGTGAGTATATTATTGAAGACTTTCCAGATGAGGAGCTTAGGGACCGCATCTTTTTCCAAATGGAGGTATTTTGGGCATTATTGTCATTATCATTACTACTTTGAGAGGCCACAGCTGAGTAGGTAGATTTGATAGAGAATTTTCCAGATGAATGGTGAATCCATTTCAGATTATTCTTGATTGAGAAGAAATTGATCTGGGCAAGAGGAATCTTTTCTATTTCATTCGTGGTTTCTTGAGAAAAAAAAAAAGGTTTGTAGAAGAATAGTGTTCTATCTCCTAAATTCTTTAAGGATCAGCTCAGAAAATTGCATAAGGGGATCTTGGGTTATAGGAAGGGTTGAAGGTATTGGAATCGGAGGGGACATAGTGGGAATCCAGGGGTCCTGCCAAACTTTTGTATCTGCACTATTGTTGATTTGCATGCAAAGGCTAGAGGCCAAAAAATTTCCTTGATTCAACAATCCTTTCCAAAATTTTGAATCAGAGGATTTAATCTGCACAGTTAACCAAGAAATTTGTTTCAGGTACTTGTTAATAACAAGTTTTTTCCAAAAACTAGTGGCATTGGTGGCCAGATGTCAGCTCAATTTGCAAAGCAGGCCTTTGTTGAAATATGAAGTTAGTCTCATGCCCAAGCCCCCCACGGATTTTGGCTTGCAAATGGATTTCCATGATTTTGGTGTGAGATTATGAGTTTTTTTTTTTAAGCTCCACCAAAATCTCATGGGCAAGGTGTCAATTTTTTGAGAAATTGTTTTAAGGATGAAATTACTGGACATATGTAGGTGGAGCAACAGATTTTATGAGAGTAGTTCTGTCGGATTGAGAAAGAAGTTTCATTTTCCAATCGGTTAGTTTAGCTTGAATCTTCTCCAGAAGCTCATTATAAATATTGCTGGTTAGTTTGTTAAGGCTTAAGGGGAGACCTAAAATATTTGATAGTCCAAAATCTCTTTAATGGCTCTGATATCTAGGTTAGGTGTGTTCTTGCTAAACTCAATTGAAGATTTAGC
Source organism: Pterocarya stenoptera (assembly GCA_003123785.1). Lineage (NCBI taxonomy): Eukaryota > Viridiplantae > Streptophyta > Magnoliopsida > Fagales > Juglandaceae > Pterocarya > Pterocarya stenoptera. Next base: position 3,561 of record QEOT01008035.1, read on the forward strand.
TCTGTTAATCCTCTGACCTGACCAAGAAGAGTAAATATCCATTCACCTGGAAAATGAGTTGGCGTTACAGATGGAAGCTTTACTAAAAAGGATGAGGTCATCTACAAATATAAGGTGAGATACCTGGGGCCCATTTCTGCTTGATTTGAATGCCCTGGATATTACCCAGGCCTTCCTTTCTATTAATGAGTCTGGAGAGAACTTCACTACCAATAATAAACAAGAACGGAAAAAGAGGATCTCCTTACCTCAACCCTCTTGAGGGTTTAAAGAAACCATTTGGTTCACAATTGATGATAATTGAGAAGGAAACCGTGGAAATGCATTTACTAATCCAATTGATCCAGTTAGTATGGAAGCCTAGATATTTCAATACTTTAAGAATGAAACTCCACTCAATGTAATCAAAGGCTTTTTTCATATCAATTTTAACCGCCATGAGCCATTTGTTACCAATTTTCTTTTTTATATGATGAAAGATTTCCTGGCCACAATAGTATTTTCTTAAATTATTTTGCTAGAGATAAAAGTTGTTTGATGAGGGGAGATGATTTTGTGAAAGATCCTTTTGAGTCTGCTTGCCAGAATTTTGGCAATTACTTTGTAACAGACATTAGACAAAATTATTGGCCTAAATTGATGGACCGTCTTAGGAGAGTCTGTTTTGGAGATGAGAACAATATGTATGTGATTTAGATCATTCAGGCCATGCCCATTACTAAAAAAATCTTGAATTACTCTCATGAAGTCACGCTGACTATCTCCCAATAGTATTTATAAAAATAACCAATAAATCCATCCGAACCCGGCGCTTTAGAGGATGGGGTTTGCTTGATCGTCGAAAGAATTTCTTCATCATCGGGGATTTTCCAGGGGCCTCATTATCCAAATCTATGATTTGATTAGAGAAGAGATTCTCAAGATCACTAGGGAAGTCGGGGTTGGTGGTTTTGTATATGTTCTGAAAATGGTCTAGGAACATACTTTGGATATTGGAGGGATCTTGAGTCCAATTGTTATTCTGATCTTTTAGACAGTGGATGGTATTTTTTGCGTCTCATGGTGGAGGTCATGTGGAAAAATTTCGTCTTGAGATTAGTGGTTGTGAACCACTGCAATCTAGATTTTTGTTTCCACAAAATCTCTTCCGTTTTGAGATTCTAATTAAGGCAATGAATGATGTTTTCTTCAATGACAAGAGAGTTGCCAGAGGGAGGCTCCTTTTGAACCGCAATAAGATGCCGATTTAGATCTCTTATTTTGATTTGGATATGCCCAAAATGATTCTTATTCCAGATTTTTAGAGCTTTTTTTAACTGCAATAAGCTTCTGGAAGAAGATGTAAGAAGGGGTGCCCATGATGGGATTACCTCAAACTCTTGCTACTACACATGTTGTCTGGATTTCTGGCCCAAAACTCTTTAAATTTAAAGTATTTTTAAGTTTTTTTTAGACCGAAGTTATCCAAGAGAAGTTAGGCGTGGTCTGAATCCTAAATTGAGAAATGAAGGATTTTTGCATTAGGAAAAAGGGTAGTCCATCCATTATTGGCAATTCCTCTGTCTATCATTTCCCTAATATGGGTGATTTTAATGAGTGCAGAGGAAGGGCAAGACCGTGTTGGTCCATGAAGAAATGGAGACCATTAGGGTAGGAGGACAGTGCATAGGATTTCCTGCCTATTTTTTCATATTGGTTTAGAATAGAGTTAAAATCACTTATCCCTAAGATTGGACCAAAGAAATTATAAACAATGGTACTCAACAGTTCCCAAAAAGTAGATTTTTTACTGTGATTAGCAGGACAATAAGCTAAAACAGGTTCCATGTTCAGTCCAGGACGCCACATACACAAAAGACACTTGAAACCGAGGTTAATTGCGTTATGGTGAACTAGATGATATTTGTTTCTTCGTAATATTTATATGCCAGAAAATATTACACTATGTTTGAACCTTATCTTATCATTATGTTATCTTTGTGTTTGCAATTTTTCATGATCGTGCTGATCCCGCACAATTAAGTGGATGTATTTATACACCAACTAGTAAGTAGCAGACTCAAAAGCATTTGAGAGAGAGAGAGAGAGAGAAGAAAAAGAAGCTGTGCAAATGATATCATTTGGCTTCAAAAGAGGATAGTGCCCTTCCTCTACACTCGTTATAGAAAACAAAGGAATAGTAACTATATGAATTTTACCAAAAGGATTATCACTCTGAACTAAAGATAAAGTTCTAAGCTTTCTTCATCATCTTAGTCGGCTTTCTCTGGGAGAACATACACTGACAAACTTTAGAGATCTCTCTGTAAGGAAGGCTCTATTAGCTCTTTAAACTGTGTAGTGTTGCTGGATTGTATCGATGTCTAATCCTTTCAGTTTCACCACTGACTCAACGTGCCCCTTCAGCGTATGTAGCTCCCTTAGCCTGCCAATCCAATTTTAAGTTATTTTTAGCACTAAAGGAATAAATTCACGCCCTCTGAAAATATTATCATATTTTTATAAGAAAATAATGACATTCGAAAATTCTGAAATCTAACTCTTCTGCACTCTACCAAGCATTGCATGCAAAAAAGCATACACATTTCAACACACTGCAGAAATAATGGCCTAAAATTCTCATTCAAAGGTAAACATTACGAAGAATAATGGCCTAAAAAGATTTCTCTTGCTTACATTCTTAGGTAGGCCTAATTTACAAAAAGTTACACCCCTGCCTAAGGTTTGAATTTCAAATGCAAGACAGACCAGGGAAGAAAAATACCAAAAAACAATACCACGGTGCACTTCAATTTTCTGAATGTTAGAACTAAAGGGAAAAAAAAACACATTCATTCACAGATTTCTTTTATTCACACAAAACAAAATTTTCTTAGATATAACAACTAAAATTACAAGCTTACCTTGCAACCTCAGCCCGTCGCTTGGCTTGCTCTGCTATCTCTGAAAGCTCCCTGTAACTATTCTTATCAGCAAAAAGGTTGTTGGCTTCAGGCGGTTGGAGACCATGTAGGGTCCTCTGAGCAGCTGCCCATTGTGCTTCTCTCTCCTCTTTGCCATAGTCTTTCTTTGTAGTAAAGGCAGTCTGTTATGCATGGGAATCAGAAAACAATTAAATGGAAACCTAGAGCAGAATAAGACAGATGATTCTATAGTACAAGGCCTAGCATTTAAAATATAATGACTCAGAATCATACCTTGTTCTCCAAAAGGTTATCCCAAGCCTTCCCACTCAGAATGTAGCGGATTGCAAATTTGAGGATATCAAGGGGAACGTATGTTACAATACTATAAAGCCAGATTACACCAGCCCAACCCCACCCAGCTCCTTTTATCCTTGCAAAACCCCAATTTGCATAGACTGCTATGAAAGTAGCTACCTGCAAATTACAGTACAGTTACTGTGTTTAAACAGAGAATAAACCATTTCACTAACTGGTTTACTGGAAATAAATGTTGAACTAACTCCAATATAGTTAACCTAGAAAGTATCAATTTCTTGGAAAGAAAAAGTTACCAAAAAAAAAAAAAAAATGTAATCTTTATCGAGTAATGTTAAATGCAATCTTAGAGTCTGTAAATCTCGTACACTCGTTTTGAAAAAAAGTAAAGTCCAGTATTAAAAAAAAAAAAAATTTCATATAGATTCCAGATTTACCTATTTTTTCAAAATGAATGTGTGGAGCTTATTCACCCTAAAACTGCAAAGATGAACTTTGACGAGGCAAGTTTCATCTAGAAGTAGAAAAGAGAAAGGGATCTTTAAAGATTAAATACTTACCAGCTGAGCAAGTACAAAAGCAGTGAGCAAGAGAAGTCCAGGTCGTTCAATAAAGGACCAGCTGCGAGACCTTGTGACAAAAATAAGGGCCTGGCTTATAATACTAACTTGCAGGTATAAGGCTGCCATCATTTCCCTATCGTTGCCACTTAATGGCCTCACGCCAAATTTGTCCTGCATTTAAAAAAAATGGTAAATAAATTATGAAAATTGATTAGACTCTATCAAGTTCCAGTACCATCCTCATATTCTCAGAGTCCTCCATTATCTCACTTTTATCCGTTGAGCCTAAAATAATGCAAGAGGAAGTGGAAATTGCAACCAAATAAAAGATTACAAATATTGAAAAAGAAAAAGAAAGATGGAAAATAAATGAAATAAATACACTTTTGACTTTGTGAAATTATGGTATGTTTGATGGATAAAATTTTCCAGCTCTTCGCCGTTTACCATATCAACCAAATAATGGAGGACCGGAGGAACAATCAGCAAAATAGGTGAAGCGGGGCAATGTCTTTGCTTAGTTTTAGTTTTTTCTTTTTCCACATGCAAGGATTCTGGGTGGCGACAGAGAAATTAAAGTTTATTTAATAATAAGAGCAAGAAAGCATATATAATTACCGAGAAAAAGTTGGTATCTTTCATAGCCCAAAAGAATATCACTGTCATTAGTGCCAAGTAACCTCCAAGCACAACGCCAGTAGCAAAAATTTCTCTCAGCTTCCAGCTGTCTGGCTGTGGAGATGGTTTTACCCGATCCTTTGATATTGTCATTATTGTGCCTAGAGATGGTAAAATCAGACTCATGATCCTGCTAAGTTAGCAATGGTATATTTCATGAAGAGACGGATTCACAGTTGCTTAAAACATGTCTTACCGTCATTTAGGATGGCAATAATTAGAACCATGAATGGTGCAAAGTCGAACTTCCAAATCAAAGCAATAAACAGGAAGCCAAACTGCCAGATTGAGAATAATTGGTAAAATGTATTAGAATCTATGATGAACTTGCTAAATTACAGTGTAACTAGTATAATTCAAATTATTAGTACACTTACCACTATACGAATAGTGATTGAAACTGCATATATCTGAAAAGAAAGTAAACAAAATAAGCGAGCTTAGACACCTCTCAAACATAACTGAACCTTAACTATCAGCAATCATGAAAGGTAACTAACTGTGTAATTCTTCATCCTCTGGAAAATAGCCCTGCTGGTCAGTACAGCACTTATGATGACACTCAAACCAGGTTCAGTGAGGACAATGTCTGAAGCACCTCTAGCAGCATCAGTAGCATCAGCAACAGCAATTCCAATATCTGCCTTCTTTAAAGCAGGCGCATCATTGACACCATCTCCTGTCATTCCACAAATGTGCTTCCTCTCTTGCAGCTTCTTCACAATTTCGTATTTGTGTTCTACCGATTTCAAAGGAAAGTTAGAATGTGGGAAAATGTTAGGTAAAATTAAGAATTTGACATAGAAAAACAGTGCATGTTCACATAAAAAAGGGAATGAGGAATCTATATTGCAGGCATTCAACAATGGAAACCAGCTATGTAGTTGAAGAATAATTAAACCTAGTTCATCTGAAAAGAGTAAGAATACAACAGGGGGGGATGAAAGGAGAATATAAAAACGTATACATACCTGGAAAAACTCCAGCAAATCCATCAGCCTTCTCGATCAACTCATCTACCGGGAGGGCTGCAATTGAAGCATCCTTGTCTTGTCCAAGCAACGAAGAAGAGGGGTACATATTTGTTCCCATTCCAAGCCTTCGGCCTGTTTCTTTAGCAATGGCAAGCTGGTCCCCTGGAAATTGAGAGAAATGTGTATAAATCGTAAGCAATGAAAAAGCAAGAAAAAATAAATTGTCGTATAAAGGGGACAGGACAAGTGTTTGAATGAGATCTACCTGTGATCATCTTGACATTCACACCAAGGTTAAGTGCTCTTCTGATGGTTTCTGCACTGTCATGCCTGGGAGGATCAAAGAGAGGCAACAAACCAACAAACTGCCATGGTGCCCCTGGGCTATCTTTTGTTTTCTCAGGTATTTCCTGTAGACAAAATTCAGGAAGGCAATAGTGAGATTTTTTATTCAACGAATGCCAGAATTTGATATACATAAATACTACATTGGACCAAACCTGTCGTGCAACAGCTAAAGATCGAAGACCGCGTTCAGCAAATTTATCAATCACTGCATGAACCCTTTTCCTAACGTCGTCCTTGCAGTTGCAAAGGGTTATTATCTGTTTTTAAAGAGAATAGAAACACAAGAATAATTATTCGGTAAACAGTTTCTTATAACTCAAGACAAAATATGAAAAACCATGTTACCTGCTCAGGAGCACCTTTACTAGCACGGTGCCAATTTCCATTATCATCAATGTAGGTAAGAGCAGTCCTCTTATCTACAGGGTTGAATGGAAAGAAATGAATCTCTCTAGCACCAGCTCGCGCCTGTCGAATTAACAATCACATAGACATACATCATGATTCTCAAAAAATTATATATGCTAATCAATTCAACATCAAAGGGTTCCGAATCATACCTCTTTCGGATCTGCAAGCATCCCTACAATAGCAGCATCAATGGCATCTTGATTTTCAGTCCTAGAAGCCCTCGCTGCGAGAAGGATAACATGCTCTTTCTCCACACCCTTCGCAAACACTTCAATCAAATTTCTATCAACGGTCAACTTATTCAAGGTTAGAGTCCCTGTTTTGTCACTGCAGAGAACATCCATGCCAGCCATTTCCTCAATTGCAGTCATTCTCTTTGTAATGGCACCCTGTTGAGAGAGTCTGTGGGAACCAATAGCCATTGTGACAGATAAAACAGTAGGCATGGCAATGGGAATTCCCCCAATCAAGAGAACCAGCAGATTGTCAATTCCATCCCTATACTTGCGATGTTGTATTGGGTACATGACAACAATCTCAATGATTATTCCCACTGCAATTGAACAAATGCAGAAATTACCAATTGCAGTGAGAACTTTCTGGAAGTGCCCAACTTGATTGGTGCTATCGACCAAATGTGCGGCTTTTCCAAAAAATGTATGGACACCAGTGGCAATCACGACTGCTTCTATTTCACCCTGTTTACATGTTGATCCAGAAAATACTTCATCTGATGGGTTCTTTGTAACAGGAAGGGATTCTCCAGTAAGAGCAGATTGATCAATTTTTAACGGATCACCCTCTAAAAGACGAGCATCTGCAGGAATAATATCTCCCAATTTGATGCTGATAATATCTCCAGGAACCAAAATGGCAGCATCTTGTTCACTCCATCGACCATCTCTCAGAACCTGCATCATATCGCCACAAGAAACAATCATGCCAAAAACTCCCGTGAGAGAGAGAGAGAGAGAGAGTAACACTAGCTTAAGCAAACGAAGTTTCTGATTATGTGTTTTTCACCTTAGTCTTGGGAGCAAGACCAGCCATAAGGGCTGCAGCTGCATTACCAGCATTATTTTCTTCGATAAAACTGATTGTGGAGTTGATCAACAATAGAACCACGATACCGACAAAGTCCTGCCAATCTGGAGGCCTTCCACCGCCATTTGCCAAGGCTATAGCCATGATAGCGGCAGCTTCCATGACCCAAGACAATGGATTCCACATAAAACCCAAAAACTTGAGAAGTTTGCTTTCCTGTTAGAAAAAACATGAAATCATTGCATGACAACACAAAACAAAAAGATAGAACAGCAAAATGAAGAGGAAACAATAGTCATCCTATTAGAGGCTATGTAAAGGACCTTCTTCTCTTCTAGCTTGTTGGGTCCAAAAACTTGAAGCCTGTTGGCTCCTTCCTCGGACGATAGGCCTTCCCGTGAACATTTTAACTGCTCGAACACTTCCTCAATAGGAATTCGTTCCTGTTAATGATAAACAGCCAATATTCATAATTCTTTCATGATAAATAGATGAGTAGACAGAAAGTGTTGTCGTAATTTGAATGCAATTAATCGGCTGTAACTCGTCATGCTGTTCTTGGTCACCTTTTCGAAGATTCACGTCTAAATTAATTTCTTTATAGCAATATCTAAAAAGACTCTTCCTTTGGTTAGATCAGATTTTTTTGGATAAGATGAAAGTTTTTGAATAATATATTATTAGAATATAATTTTTTAATATAATTTTATTTTAGAATTTGAAAAAATTAGATTATTTATTGTATTTTATGAGAGAGTTTAAAAAGATTATAATGATTAAATGAAATAAAATGTAATGATTTGTACGATGAAATGAGACCTAAAATACTTAATTGTTAGGTTTTCTATTGTTCTTTTGTTACCACCAATGCAATTTCTTTTCATCCTCAATCCAATTCTAACTATTTAAAATAGGTTGTGATAGTGAGATAAGTTGAGATAAAAATTAAAAATTGAATGAAATATTATTAAAATATTATTATTATTATTTTAGGATTTAAAAAAGTTAAATTATTTATTATATTTTGTATAAAAATTTGATAAAATTATAATAATAAGATGAGATGATAAAATTTCATATCTAAAACTGACCTAAACAATAAAAACACATCTTAACTATCACATCTCAATAAAAGGTATTATTTAATAATCGGCAGTAATATATACGTTGATACAATATGTCAGTTTCGTTAAATCGAAAGGCAATATATAAAATACTTAAAATCTAGAGATAGAAAATTGTTAGTAAAACACACAATAATATAATAACGGTAAAATATATATATTATTAAAAAATTACCAACAAAAAGTATACCTAACAAATATTTTTCTATTTGCTCACATCAGACGGACCATGTCTGAGTTGGGACAATAGTGTAGGGTTGTTGTTACCCACACTGGTTTTCATGGTATGAAGGTAAAACCAAACTTTACATGTCCATAAGATTATTTTACTAATATATCATTAACAAAGTCAAACAAATAAACCAACCAAGAAATCTATTATGAACTGGATAATTACTAGAAATGCCAAGATCCAGTTATGTTCGAAAAATTACCAACAACTTTAATAGGTTTATTTGCAAGATACAAGACCTGCTTTTAGGACAGAACCACGTGAAAATCATCCATCGAATCATGCTAAATAAGTCAACAAAATCATCCCTTTCCTCGCCTTCAACCGGCTTGAATTTTGAAATCCGTTTTCATTAAACTAGTATATAAAACTAGGCTGCTTAGGGATCCGAACCGATTGTTGTCCCTTTTCACCCAAAAACAATATAATAAACCAAGGTACAAAAAGTACCACGGAAGCACTATAAAGTCTGAAAAATGACGAACGATACACAAAACGAGAGACAGAGCAGCACCAGTACGATATAACAAAAGAGGCAACGACAGATCGAATACTCACTATTTGTAATACTAAGGTTCTTTAATGTAAGTAGACTATCAATATAATTTATAAAACGATGTAATTGCCTTCCGTGTCAAACACGCGCTTGAGGTAGCGGGTGATGACAAAAGTGGGAAACAAACTCACGGTTGATTCCCCACACAGCCATGTTCTGTGAACGAAGCGTGCGTTGTCAAGCCGCGGATTCCATGTGATTGGGTGCACAGATCACTTTTTTTTTGGACCTTTTTTCTACTTTGTGTGATGCGATGGAAAGTTGGAAACCTAGAGATGTTTTTACGAAGAGAAACAGTGGCATCAGGACCGTCCAAGCCATGTACTTGGTCCCACAAGAAAGTGGGTCACGTGTCCGAACGAACCTGATGCAGTTACTGTAGCTTTAGAAAAGGTTCCGTCCTTCATGCAATCTATCGACGTGATCATCGCCGATAGGTCACAGACAAAAAGTCACGCCGTCGAAACGGGAAATCGCCGATACGTACGGCACCGAGTACCTTAACTGGAAGAAGTATCTTTTTGCGATTTCGAAATTAACCTCGAGATTGAGAAATATTACCAGCACTACCGCTAACACACAAAAAGATCCCTCGCTGGCTTTCACTGGATTGAATGAAAAACAAACTGGTGAAATCATAACTTGGACGATGTGGAAAAGGCATGGAAAAGAAATATTCAAAAATGTTCCTGACGAAACCCAAATCTACATCACCCAAAAGAATCGAATAACATCTCACAAAACCCAGAACACAAATATGAATACATACAATCGTGAAATGCTTCTCTAATATTTCAAGCTCCAAAAAATATTGAGGAAACAACACTATGATGAACATGGATGTGTTGCTGGGATTGAATCCGTTAGTATATCAGAACAAAGCGTAAAAACATTTTAATCCTGTCGATCGGTTTTGCCGGGAACCAAACAGATATATTGAGAGAGAGTGTGTGGTTGTGAGAGAGAGAGAGAGAGAGAGAGAGAGGGTACCAGATCAACGGACTCGTTCTTGATCTCCTCGAGACTGATGCCCTTATCGCCACCCATATTGAAAGCTTGGAGACGAGCTCAGGATATAAGAAACCTAGTATGGTCTGAAACCCCTTAAAACGAGAGAGGCCGAAATTTATACTAGACAGACATTTATATATAAGTGAAAGAACTACAACCACAGCAACGGAATATATATATATATAAAAAAAAAAAGGAGAGAGAGAGAGAGAGAGAGAGAGAGAGAGAGAGAGAGAGTGAGAGAGTGGGTATAGCAGCAAGAATTGTGTAGGACGGTATGATGACGAGGAGTTTCGCTTTGCTTTGGCTTGCCTTTCCTGGCTCGCTTGTTTTGATTTTTATATGCCAACCCAAGAGTTTTCTCTCCACAAGAAGACTTCAATATTGGAACGATTCTCTTGGAGTGGGACCCAACACACGCGGCCCCACGGCCCCCCGAACGAACCCGCACTTTAAGTTATGCTCTTCCTCTCTTCTTCCTTACCTTTGACTTCCCGCACCCATCCTATGCTGCGCGTGGTTGTTTCGTTTGAGGTGGTCGGGTTTGTAATATTTTGTAGGCAAAGCCATCTCGCTTCCCTATGTTTTCTTTCCAATTTAAATAGGTTTTACACAACTAGTAAAGTTTATACCCACTCTCTCGTTTGCGTCGCCACTAACCTCGCCTCAACTCACTTTCTGTTTGCCATGTTTAGTGCTCGGATTCTCGGGGATTTTTTTTTTATTATTATTATTTTGTTAAGTGTGTCGTCCTATATAGAGAAGTATTGTGTTGAAAACTCTGTTCACGATCTTAGAACCGTCAACCAGAAGAAATAAGGTACGTTTTTACATCTCTAGAGTATATTAATGGTAGGTTTGGTAATTAAGTTTAAATATAAAATTTTTATTTCATCTTATTTTATTATTATAATTTTTTAAAATTTTTATATAAAATATAATAAATAATTTAATTTTTTAAAATTTTAATTTAATTTTTTTAAATCTTAAAATAATAATATTATTAAAATATAATATTTTAAACTTTCATCTAAAATTCATCTCACTTCCTAAACCTAACCTAAAATTTTGTAAATACAAATAAAATAATTTCTTAGAGACATTTATTGAATTTTGTTAAATAAAAGAGAAGAAATTAAATAAAAATATTATTAGATTAAGAAGTATCGTGTTGAAAACTCTGTTCACGATCTTAGAACCGTCAACTAGAATAAATTAGGCACGTTTGGACATCTCTAGATTAATTATATTAAAATTTTATAAATATTAATAAAATAGTTTGAACAAAGATATTTATTTAAAAGTTATTTTGTAAAAAAAAAAATCAGAGATGGAATAATTTTGGGGTTCGAATATGTTCCCATTGAAGAGAAAAAAAATGTCTAAAGATTTCTGAAATTCTTCTAAAATAACACGTGCGCTGATTCTTTTTCTTCCTAGCTCATTAGATATAAAAAGTTCACAGAGACTTCACAAAATACTATTTATATTTAAATTAAGTATATTTGGCATGTAATCAGAACATGATTAATTTGTATCTCAAATATTTTTCAAAAGAGATTATAAATAAAGGAAATAGAGAAAATAACAGACAATGCCATTTACACGGTTTCCTTTTATTATGAAATAAAAATGCAAATAAATCTCTATATATTTTTTGCGAAGTTAGACACTTAGTCTTATTTGGATACATAAACGATTTCATCTCATCTCATCTCATCATTATAATTTTTTTAAATTTTTACATAAAATATAATAAACAATTCAATTTTTTCAAATTCTAAAACAATAATATATTAAAAAATAATATTCTAACAATGTTTTATTCAATTTTCATCTAAAACTATCTTATCTCATATCACTATCCAAACCAAGCCTAACGGCCTGGTTTGGATAGAGAGATACTTCCATTTCATCTCATCACATCTCAATATCCAAACACCACAAACACAAACACATTTCAATTTCAAATCTTCAGTTTTTTCATCTAATTATTACTTAATTATTAAAACTTTCTAAATTTTCAAACAAAACAAAACAAAAAATTTACCTTTTTCAAATCACAAAATAAAAATTATATTATAATAATATTTTAATTTTAAAATATTTTTATTCGTTGTTTTCTTAGTCCTTTTCCAAAATTCTATAAAATATCTTAACTCAAATTATTTTTTTAATACTATTCACAAATAATCTCACTATTATTAAAAAAATCATCTCAATTTATCTCATCTCAACTCACTATTCAAACCAAACATTAATATTGACGTATTTTTATAAAATTATGATTGATTCTATTATATAACTGTTTATATATATAATTGATAGAATTCTATTATTTATTGGCCAGTGCGGGTAAAACCATATAACCATACTCGATGTAAAAATTATCAAAACACAAATATTTTTAGAAAAATATTCTAAATATAAAGAAATCTCATAAAAATAAATCCATAAAATCATGTAATTTCATGTCATATATTATATTGTAAAAATACTATGACGTATCATAGAAAGTCATTACCTAAGTTTATGAATTTATTTTTATAGGATCTATTGGTGTATGTAGAACTTTTCATATTTTTCTTGCCAATTTATATAATATATTTGTACGTCACTACTATATTTAATATGCTAATAAACAAATTTTAAATCAAATTCTTCATATATATGTGCACACATATGTAACACATCATAGCCATATTGAATTTCTAGTTTTGTTATAAAGTAGATAACACGAGTTTTTTTTTTTTTTTTTTTTTCAGAGAGAGAGAACAAAGGCTATTGTAACAAACATTAACGTGTGTGCTTGCTAATACAAACAAACAACGTTGGCGTTCCATCCACTGCGGACAGTCCTTTTTTTTTTTTTTTTTTTTTTAAATGTAATGTACGGATCCTCGAGAATTTCGGTGAGAAGATTGTCAAAGAGAGAGTCAATTTCGGTGAGTAATTCTCACCGTCCTCTTACGTTACATGATATAATGATACGGTGCGTTCAAACCCATTTTATTTTTTATTATTATTATTATTATTATTATCTTTTATTTGGGAATGAAATCGAGAACAACGGGATAGCATAAAGCGTGAAACACACGCTCCAGAACGTTCACAAACAGTTGCTGGTGCCCCCGATTTGGATTGCAAGTTGAGTTGAAATATTTTGTTCGTAAAATACTTTTTAATCTATTATACTCTGATATGTTTCTATTATTATAAAAACATTGGTCATTTTTTATTAAAAAATTATTATTATTCATTTATAAATATATTTATAAATAAAATAAAATAATTACAAATACTATAAAATTATTTATGAGATCTGCATCTATTTATTTCTTTAACAATTTAAAACTATCTCATCTCACTTCCAATCAAAACATACAAAATTTATAAAATTTATTTGAATTCAAAAATCTTACTACTATTCATAAATCATCTCAACTGATTTTATCTCGTCTGTCAATCCAAATGGAGCCTGGTGATTATTTTATTAAACATGTTATACGTAATTGATAATAGAATAATCTATTTTTATCTTGAGAAATGTTATTGGAAGTCTTTTATATTCCAAATCATTTATATAATATAATATATTATTTATATGATATAATTTAATTTTAAAAAAAATTGAAATTATATTTAAAATAAATTTTATATTATTAAAATGAACAAATTTAATTTTATAAGATAAATCTAGAATTTAAATATCTAAAAACTTTTTTTTTTGGTTACATTTTATTTCATTATCAATATAATTTTGAATCTCGACACGATGTGTCCAACTTTAATGGCTTTAAGATACGAAATTTCCGCTCCATCACGTCCCAATTGAAGGATGTCCTTTTCTTCCAGTCCTCACCCGATCACATCTTTCCAAAAAAAAATTGACCATTTTATATGGTGGTACAATAATAATTATTATTATTATTTTAGTATTAATTTTAACATCGCTTTTTGGCGTATCCTCTCCCTTGGTAAGTATATATAAGTTGCCGATTTAGGCATAATTATCGGTCAATGCTATCTATATTAAGACAAACAAAATTTATACCCGATAACCTATTAATTAATGCTTTTAAGAATACCATGGACTTGATAAATAATTGCAAGGAATAAATTAATAATGTGATTATTCATGGTCTTATAGTTTGATGATATTTTTTTAACTCTTTCATCAATATATTCGAAAACCAGTCTCTATGTCCCAACACTTACAAAACAAAAATAATATGATGGATTTGATTTAATAAAATGATGTTATATTTGATATAAAAACATTTCAGAATGTATCCATCATGAATGTAAATTTATCTGATCAATGAATGATGACAGTTTCCCTTCAAATTTGATGACTTTTTTTTATTATAACAAAACTTTCCATTAATACTGAACCATTACAAGCACTGCTTTTCTATCCAAATAACAGATGCAATAAAATAGGAAATGATACTTCGCAAGTTTGTGTACTTCTTTCACTCGTGCGTATTGAGGACTTAGATATGGATAAAGAAGTAGGATTTATACGTTGCAACTAACATTAAACACCCTTGATATAGTTACTAACAATAAAAGGAGAAATGCTACTATATATATATCGCTTCAGTTACACCGTTCATTTTGTTTAATTGATGTGACACCAAAATTTGGTACCACATAATTTATTAAAAATATTAAAAACACAAACATAAAAATGGTAGAGAGAACTTGGGTTTCAATATTTATCTTTTTATGTTTTTTAAGTCATTTTATTTTGGATATTTTATTTTTTTATTTTTAATAAATCACATAGTAACATGTAGTGGTGCTACATTAATGAGATAAAATAAGTGATATAATTGAGACGGCATGGTAATATTATTCTTTTTTTTTTAATTTTTGGATAAAATGCATAGTAATATTACTCTATAATAAAAATTGAACGGTATTTCCTAATTCTCTTACCTTTTACGAAAAGAATAAAATAAATAAATGCAAGTGGCATATTATTGGGAGAGTGCTAGTCATGACCTTTCAATTTCACGAGCGAGGACCATCCATCCATCTATATATCTATCTATCTAGGCATTTGGACTTTCGAAGATAAAAGAAAATTGCCGTATGTTGCTTTTGAATCGATGGATGGTAGTGTTTTTCTGTTCTTACTTCTTATCGTTTTGTTGGTGTCAGTTTTTCCAAAAAGAAATAGAAAAAGTACTAATTTTGAAAAGAAAATAATAAAATGGTTTATTGACTCTTTTTGTTTTGAGGGTCCCATATCAAAGAGGAAAGTCGTCGTCCCGTCCTCAAAACCTCTGACTCTTCAAGCCATGGCCAAGCCGCCAAGCGCACCCATCCCTTGTGGGCCCCAGAAAACTCATGGCGTCGTAATTACTTTTATAAAATTCTTTGGCATGGCTGTTTTGCTTTCTACTTCTTCGAGAACGAGGGTATTGCTTTATGTTTTATTTTGAAAAATAATGTTTCTTGTCTCAAAATTTGTATATTTTTTTTAAAAGTATTAAGTTAATTATAGGACTTATATTAAAAATTAATTTTTTAATGATGAACTCCATTCTCTTTAAAAAAATTAAAGTACGAGATTTGTACACTTTAAAATTGTACATATATGTATTTTTTTTTTAGATTTCTTTTTTTTAATATTGATGTCATATTAATACAAATAATTGAAGAAAATAAAATTTAAGATAAATAATAGATCTCTTTGGATATATATTAACTAATTTATTAACACCTAATTTACAATAAACTCTCTACAGCAATTGACTAGACCATATCAGTCACAAAGAAATTTGTGTATCATAGAGTCCTAAAAATAGTAGTTGACTTGTATTCTATATATCTCAGGTCAAAATTATAATATCCTATTATGAATGAATGGAGTTTGTTGTACCTTAAAAAGACACTAATTTAATATACTATCAACATTTGAGAGCATCAAACACTTTATATATTTATTTATTAGTAGTACTATATATACATAAAATTTCACGAATAACATTATATGTATTGATTGGTAACCTCATTTTATCAGTATTTTATTTTTTAACTTGATTTCTAAATTTTGAATTTTGAAATTTCCACAATTTTCATTTTATAGTTAAGGTCTATAAAATCAAAATTTCCACAATTTTGAATTTTAACTCTAAATTTTGAATTTATAGTTAAGATGTATAAAATCAAAATTTCCACAATTTTGAGAATGGCGCCAATCGGCTAATTATACAATTTTTTTATTATCGTGGATTTGAAACAAACTTTGTTAATTACTAAAACTAGAGTAATTTTATTATTCATAATCATACTGATTGATATAATTACTTAAATGAATAGAGACTTAAAATATGATATATTTATTGAGATAACCGAAAACGATAAAACTCCTAAAAAAGAACAATATTTTACTTCAAACTGTCAAGAAATTAATAGTAACAAAGGTATGATCTTCTAATATTGCAATTCTAAATAATCTTATATGGCTTGATATGGTACATTAAAAATAAAATTATAATATAATGTATCACATAAAATTATATTAATTTATAAATTGATTTTTATAAAATATATTCGTACTTAAAATATTTCTCCATATTTGTAGAGCAGCCCGGCAGCGGCATCTAAAAGGAATGAAATTCCGGCAGAGTAGTACGAATAAATTAGTGGTTACAGTTGAATGAGGAGAGCAGTCATTGCATTATCACGTTTTTATGGTTTTGAGTGAAACGAAAAGCACTTTATATTCCCACTTGTTGCAGGCAGGCAGGGAGGCACCACAAATCAATACTAAATACTTATGATGCTATGTGTGACTGAGAAGATATGGTCATTGATGGGTTTTGGTTCTTCGAGGCCCCCACCTACTCCAATTGACATTTTGACCTTCTCAAGCTAGCACGACACGAGTACACAAATAATGTGTTTTTAAGTCTAAAGTAGAGGCAGGAAAAGGATGAAAAGGTAGATAGAAAATATGCACGGAATAATTAGGCCAATAAAGATCAATGACTGTTGCCTCCACTTTCACAGGCAGACACATCTGATCTTAGATTGTCTCTAATTTTATCTTAGAATGCTCTCTAATTATTTCATTAACAGTAATGCAATATTCATATTGTCCCAAAATTCGACATCCCTATAATACCTGTCTGGCTTGGTTTGTTTGTTTTGAGAGTTATAATTAAGAGATGTAAAGAGAGAGATGATTTTCCGTTAAAAGAAGTTTCTTGTTCTAATTAATTGCGTAGGTTTGAACAGCAATGTTATACGAGAAATACTATAAGAAAATCTTACATCACATATTTTTATTTAATTGATACGTGATTTATTATTTTTATCTTTATATTTAAATATATACATATTTAAATATTAAAAAATAATAATAGAAATAATAAATTACATATTAATTAGTTGAAAATATAAGGAAAATTTTGAAAGTGTATAGCGTAAATTTTTGACTTAAAATTCTAATATTATTTTGAGCAGGTACTTATATAGAAACAGTAGTAAAAAGTACCCACTTGCTTCTAATCTCTTGAGTTGACGTGGAGTACTCGACAATCCACTCACAAAGTGCGTATAGCATTTTGAGATTATTCCTATCACTTTCTCCCCACCCAAACACCCCTGCTCGAACATTCATCTCCAAAATTTGTGAAAAAACAAAATATTAGAAAAGCCCAAAACGAGTAGGAAAGGACCCATTTTCCATTAAAAAAACCAAGACCCTAGCTAATTTAGAGTAGGAAAGGAGTGGTGAGGGACTCCATATCCAGATAGGGGCCACATATATTTGGATCTTGACCTTGTAATAGGGTCATGGGGTCATGAACTATATATACATAAGGGTAATGATAAAACACTTACTACTTTACTACTTGTTTACAATTTTAGAATAAAATAATATATTTTTAAATATATATTTTAATTTTGATTTTGATTTGATGCATTTAAATTATAAAAAAAATATTTCTCTATTAATAAGTTGTAAATGAATGGTAGATAGGTTGTCATTGTATCATTGTCCATGGACACATAATGCACACCTTGTATCTTTTTTGTTTTTTGTTTTTGTATTTTTGTTGAAAAATCTTCAATATATTCAACCAGAAGTGAATACTTAATTTTGTAGAAAATGCAGCGAACTAAAAACTACCGAAACTGATCAATGCAACGATTATATGGGATTTTTACGACGATTTTTAGTGTTGAAAAATGTTTGATTTCTTGTAATGCGAAAGTCTTCAAATGCTAATTGGTAAGAGTAGGGTCGGCTTTTCCACTAGGCGAATTAGGCAATTGTCTAAAGCCTCTACTGGAAGAAGTCCCAAAAAAAGTCTAAAAGTATAATTTTTTTAAAAGAAAAAAAAGATCTAATTAAAAAAATTAATTAACCCAATAAGAGAACTTCAAAAGTATTAAATAGATATTATTCATTATTAGTTTTAACAATATCCCACATAATGATTGTTTCACGTATTCTACTTCTAAGAATACACTTCTCTTTTGTCATTATTAGTTTAATATATAATATAAAAATTATAAATAGCAAAATCTAATTTTTGAGTGTTCATAATTTTTTTTTTGTATGATTATTTGAAAAGGCAATGGTCTACTTTTTCCTAAATGTGTTGGTTATTTATAGAACTTTATTGAAAATAATGATTATAATTGCTTTTAAGGCTCTTTTATATACTAAGAATATATCAGAATATCTGTGAATAATATTGAAACAGTTTGAGTTAAGATTTTTTTAAAATTTTAAGAAATGAGAGAAAAAAATTGAATTTGAGAATACCTAAAAGCAGTTGTATTCCCAAAAAGCGCTTAAGAGTCTAAAGCACATCTTATAAAACGAAATTTGATAAAATCCTCTCTAAGTCGACAATTTTCTAATAAAGATTAAGTTGGTTATTAGTTAAAAATATATTATAAAATCTTAATCAATAATTTTACTTGGAAAACTATTTGAATTATTTTTAAATAAAAATAGAATGTAAAAATTAAAATTAAAATAATTTTATTTAATTTTACTTTTTAAAATAAAATAAAAAACCTCAATAAAAAACTTAGCCTAAGGCTCCGAACCTATTGAGCCGGCCTGGGTAAGAGTTGCAATAATTCAATGCTAAAGATTTGAAAAATCCCCCCTCCCCTAACTCCCCTATTTAAAGCAAGCAAGCAAGCAAAATAAGTCAGACGTCCTAGCTACCTTTGTGTGTTTGATTTGAGAGAAGAGAGATGTTTATTCAGATCAATTCAAGACCGTGATAGGATACGCACTTTGACATTAAGCTCACGGGAAGTTTCTAGGCATGGCAACTGATCAAAGACACTTGGGATCCACGGAGTTGGTTGGGGAAAATAATCACATGGATTGAAAGGGGACTAATACGAGAAAGCTGCAAATTAACAGGTAAACGAAAATTCAGGGCACAGGGCTTATTCTAACGGGAGTAGTATTGCAGCATTAAGTGAGTGTGGTTGGCTGTGAATTAGGAGTTAGTCCCACGTGAAATTGTATGAAGCATATTGAAAGTGACAACTAAAGAGAGGCACAGCAGAAACTCATGAAAGCAGGACCATTCCTGTGAATGCCACTCTCTTTTTGTTATCTTATTAGAATCTAACCTCTGAGAGAGAGAGAGAGAGAGAGAGAGAGAGAGAGGAAAGTCATGGAAGACATGATTTATAAGAAAGTCGACTACATGCCCACTAAAGATTACCAAAAAAAAAAAAAAAAGACAGAGAGAAAAAGTTGGAGATTTTGGTTAGGCTTTTTCCTCTTGGCGTTGTCTATAAGTGGAATAATGATGACGGTGAAGGAGATGAGGATGAGTCTCTCCTCTTCAAAAGCCCTTTCAACTCTTTAGTTTATAAAAAAATTTTCTTATCATCTACTATGCACCATTTTACATCCTATAAAAAACACTTTCATATCATATGAAAAATATCTTTATACCATATAAAAAAGTTATAGTTGTGGCGTGTGAGAGTAAATAGTAATTAATGCATAATAAATTTCCATATATATATATATGTTCTCCTCCTCCTCTTCTTCTCCTTTTCAATATTAACTTCTAAAGTTTCACGTGATTATTATTTCCTAAGGATGCTGCTACATCATACATGCACCGAACGAGTGGACTGAAGTAGTGTACTGACGTTTTTTTTTTTAATTAAAAAAAAAAAAAAAAGAGAGGCACACGACTCGGTACACTCATTCGGCCCGTTTAACATTATTCATTTTCTAATGGGCCCTTCCAAGTACACCGAATGGTGTTGCCATGAATTGTGCACTTCATTCCATAGGTACACCATCATTCGGTGTACCTAGCAATTTTCTTTCCTAATTTGTAGGTGTAGCACTCGTTTGGCATCCAAAGTGATTTTCATCTAAAAAACCTAAAAAAAAAAAAAAAAAAAAAAGATGAGGCTTTTGACTTCCCATACTATATGGTCCAGTCCATCCATTTTTCCCTTACAATTTTGAATGGAATCTCGTTTTGTTAGAAACCATCGTTTCTTTTTTTCTTCTTTTTAACAAGAAATATTGGAAGCATATGCTTTCGTGCGTCCCGTAAGATTGTTGTCAATCTCCATTCGGCTATTGAGAACATTCACAGGACTGACCCTAAAACAACTAATGGGGGATAAAGCTCGAGTCCACAATCCTATTTCTTTCAACAAGGCCCAAGCCCGACCAAAGTCCTGATTATGAAGAACTACATGCAGATTTAAGCCTATTCGGCTGCCCCGTTTGGATTCAAAAATGAAATGAGACGAGTTGAGATTGAATAATAATAAGATTTATGAGTTAAAATTTATAAACAATAATAAATAATAATAAAATGAGTTGAGATAGTCTCAACTTACCTCTAATATATATATATATATATATATATGTAAATGTATGAAACTCCACAGTGCAGCCAAATAACGTAGACAAGAGAGACAACCCACAAATTTTTTTTTTTTTTTTTGCTTTTATGGAGCAGGCAACCAACTACTTTCAACTGCATGTTTTACTTTCTGATTAAAATAGCTGTTATGGAGTCACTAATAGTTGCCATCTAGTATAAAAATATTAGAGTTAAAAAAAACCGTTGGGGTGCAAATTATCTACATCAGAGCAAAAATTAACAACTTCCAGAACATTGAACTTGTATTTTATATTTCAGCTCGTCTTCAGGAAAAGTAAAGGTCAAGGTAAGTTAGTGCGTTCATCTTTTGCTTAGTATGCCAAAATAAGTTCGTCAATCATTGGCTCAGGGCCGGATGGCCCTTCGCGAGATTTGTAGGGTTGCCTCAGAGTTGAAAAGGATATACTTGATAACCTGAATGGTAAAGAAGGATAAATTTGTTAAGAACATAATATTTGTGAAACAAAATGCCTGCCAACTGTTAAATTTCATACAGAGAAGGCATGAAGGCTAAAAAAGCTGCAATGATCAGTCACCTGTGACATTAAACCATGAACTTGCTCCACAGTTATCTTTGCACTATCACGAGTAGTCTTTGCAAGTTGACGTTCTTCCTGCAATTAATACAGGATCAAGATTATATGTTGACACACACACACATAGGGTTGTTGCAGGGGAGGGTAACACATAGGTGATAGTTGATTACCAGCTTACAAACTGAAAAAAGATGTTGTAATTTAAAGCAAATCTGCCCCTAACACCAAATTTCTAAGAAGATTACATGGGCCTTAACCATTCACCTGTGTGTACCGGTGAACTTTTGAATCTTTGGTTTTTATTTGCATCAAATCTCTTCTGTAGAAAAAGTTCTATGAGGTATACCCCCTTCACCTAATGTATATTTAACACCAAAACGCAACGAAGAAACAATGCTCTCCCTCTACAACAAGTGCAATGTACACTCAATTTCACCCAACAAACCTCAATTATTTCAGGCATATAGATCATGAGAATGTCCCTAGTAAATGGGACACATACAAGAGCATCGCCGCCTACTGGACATTTCAGGATCCATTCAAGTAACCATAAAATTTGTTTACGATAAAAAAAAAGGATCCTGAAATGCCCCATTACTCAAGGCTAAGTGATGATTTGAACGACATTCCTCTTCATGTGACCAAGGGAATGGAATTGATGCTCATCTTCCAATAAACAAAAGTATATTACGATTTTTAATGCAAGATAAGTAAGCTGACCTCTTTCTTCCTTGGAGGGGGTGCTATTAGTGGCCCAAAGCGGGAGTGAGCTAGTTGGTTCTCCGCCTGCTCCAGCTTTTCAGCTGCGCCGTTCTCCAACAAAGTTCTCCAACCGCCCTGCCTGCAACATCAACATATACTGTAAGAGAACTCAACCCATTAGATGGTATAAATACTACCGGCTGAGTTGATAAAGACCAAATAACAATCCATTCTAGTGGAGGTAGACAGTGTGCCAAGACAACTACGATAGAAGTTTCAAGGATGCGCAATTCAGAGATGAAATTCAATCACTATAAATATAAACGATGAAATGGCAGTAAATCAAACTCAAGAAACTCTCGTACGATATAACGTGACTTGGAAAGTAACAAAATATTTTTTGTAATAAGTTTAAGAAAGGAATTAAATTTCCATAAGCAAATATTATAGCCAGCACTCAATCAGGTCTTTAAAATCCTTTATAGGACACAAATGCAAAGAAGTGGAAACGCATACACGCGAACTGCTTGTTAAGCATCAGCTTAGAGCTAGGTTATATGTGTAAATAGAAATAAAAACTTTAAGATGAGTTTTGGGGGTTGAGATAAAAATTTTGTGTTTTGTTTTAAAGTTTAAAATATTATTTTTTAGTTTTGAGATTTGAAAAAGTTGAATTGTTTATTGTATTTTGTATGTGGATTTGAAAAATGTGTAATGCTGAGTTGAGATGAGATGAGAATTTTCACCCCAAAATCTTATAAATGCCACCGACGTACTGTAAGGTCCTTAGGTTTTATCTTATTTAATCTTATTATTATAATATTTTTAAATTTTCACATAAAATTTAATAAATAATTACATTTTTTTAAATATAAAAAAAATAATATTCTAATAATATTTTATTCAACTTTTATCTATAATCATCTCATTTCATTTCAACTTAAAGAAACTCGCTATCGTAAGCGCAGTCAAACGCTAGTTGCGGTACCAGATTGAGGCTTCTTTTCCCTTCTTTTCTTCTATGTCAACTCATCAATCAGACATAATGCCTAAATAAATAGTTTTTGAGAAACTTATTTAAAATAAAAATTTGGCAGACAACACTAGATTTCTCATAAATCAGATTTTAACCCACAATGCAGCAAAATCCCCAAAATGACTCCTAGGGTTATTATCTAAACGCTAGGGTTTATTATTCGTCATTAAAAGGAAAGAGAGAGAGAGAGGGAGAGAGCATTTTGTTAGTCTAGGAATAATCGACCATATACTAGTAGGCATCGGCCTAGGCATTAACCCTAGTCTCTGTGTTAGGTGATACAGAGCAAAATAAGCTACATGTCGTTTAGTTTCAATTATAAATCTGTAAAGCTGTCGTTTTATTTTTTATACATTTCCTTTTTGTTTTATTTCAAGTGTCATTGTATTATTAGCTTGGTTTGTTAGTCAGTTGGAATATTTTTGGTGTATATAATTGCACCAGGTCATTGCATTGATTAATTCCAGAATAAGGAAATTTCTCCTTCTTCACCATCGACTTTGCCTCTCTTTCTTCTTGTCTCATTGTACTATGTTTTGATCTTTTGTTGTTGTGCAAAGCTTTCTAATTCTATTTCTTAAATGGTATCACGAGCAAGTGAGAGGTAATTTCGATGGCAGAAATCAACCCCAACCCTTAGCCTCCACCCAATTCGTCTAGCCCTAACCCTCCACCCAATTCATCTAGCTCTAACCCTCTGCCCATTTCGCCTAAAACCAACAATGACACCCTTATCCTATCTCGCTACCTCAACCTCTTTGACCCCTCCAATCCTTTTCATTTTGACCATGGAGACAGCCCAACCATTACTCTTGTTCCCGAGCTTCTCACTTCCAATAATTACGCCACATGGTCTCGTGCCATGCGTCATGCTCTCTGTGCCAAGAACAAGCTTGGCTTCATCACTGGCTCTTTGCAGCAACCTACCGATCCCTTGGACCCATTACTAGATCTATGAGAGCGATGTAATGATATGGTGGTCTCATGGATTCAAAATTCCATTAGCCCATCTATCAAAACCAGTGTGGTGTTCGTCAATGATGCTCAAGTCATCTGGAAGGACCTAGAGGAACGTTTCTCACAACAGAACGGCCTACGCATTTTTCAACTTAAGAAGGCACTCTCCAGTCTTCTTCAAGAGCACGACTCTGTAAGTACCTACTATGACAAGCTTAAGACTCTTTGGGATGAACTCTCTCTTTATGATCCTTTACTTGCCTGTACTTGTGGAAACATGAAACTCCTTTCAGACCGATACCAGAGGGATTGTGCCCTACAATTTGTAATGGGACTACATGACTCATTCCCCCATTCGTGACCATATTATGTTAATGGACCCTATCCCATCTGTTACCAAAGTTTTCTCACTGATTCAGCAACAAGAAATGCATCATCAGATGCTATCTAATGTACCCTCCCCTGAAACAATGGCCATGGCCGTTAAGAGACACTATTTCCCTCCTAAACAGACCACCAAATTAAACCAATCCTCCAAGAAGGACCGCCCATATTGCAGCCACTGCAAGATCTCTGGTCATTCCTTGGAAAATTGTTTTAAACTTAGCAATGTTGTTGCCCCTACTTGTTCACATTGTCATTTAGCTGGTCATTCAGTTGATAAGTGTTACAAGTTGGTTGGATATCCCTCTGGTCACAAATTTCATCCCAAGCAGCAGCCCCCTTCTTTAATGAGTGCAAATCTGACCTCTTCTTCATTGGCTCCTAATTCTCAAGTTGCTCATGACGACATGATTGGTTTGACCAAGCTTCAATATCAGCAGCTACTGTCCTTGATCGAGCCACATGATCCTTCAAGTGCTGTTGTTATCAACCACTCGGCAGTTTCCTCTCAACCCTCTTCTTCCATTCATACATAAAAAATATCTGGTATATACACTTGTTTTTCTACACACACACACAACACCTCATATCATGTTCCTTCTAGTTGGATTATTGACACAGGGGCTATAGACTATATGGTCTGTAATCCCTCACTTTTTACCTCAATTAAATCTGCTGTTGCTTACTCTGTTAAACTTCCTAATGGGAATTCTGCTTCTGTCACTCACATTGGTGACATTCAATTAACTAACACACTTATCTTACGGGATGTTCTTTGTGTCTCTTCTTTCTGTTTCAACTTAATTTCAGCAGCTAAATTGACTCATTCTCTAACCTGCTGCATTTTATTTTTTTCCTATCACTGTTTCATTTAGGACCTGCTTTCTTGGAAGACGATTGAGAAGGGTGAGCTCAAGCATGGACTATACCACTTGGTTTGCTCAGAAATTTCACCATCAGCCCTTGCACAGTCTCTGTCAGATCATACATCTCATACCTACAAAGTTTCCAATACTTTTTCTTCTATTGTTAGCATAGTTACTCACCATGACCTATGGCACTATTGCCTAGGTCACTTATCTGTTCCTAGGCTTAGAATGATTGCAGATCCCATTGTAAGCAAACAAATATCTTCCATTAATGAAAATCCTTGTAGTGTTTGTACATTAGCCAAATTCCATAGATTACCTTTTAATGAAAGCACTCATCTTTCCTCAAGAATCTTTGAACTTATTCACTATGACTTATGGGGTCCTAGCCCTACCATTGCCCATGATGGGTCAAGATATTTCTTGACCATAGTGGATGATTTTTCTCGATCCACCTGGCTCTATTTATTGGCACATAAATATGAAACTAGAACCTACATTGAATCATTTCACAATTTGGTGGAAACTCAATTTGGACTCAAGATAAAAATCCTACGAAGTGATAATGGTGCTGAATTTTTCATGACCGAATTTTTTAATAATAAGGGCATCATCCACCATAGAAGTTGTGTGCAAACCCCTCAACAAAATGGCATTGTTGAGAGGAAGCACCAACATATCCTCAATATAGCTCGAGCTTTTCGATTCCAATCCAATTTACCTTTGACATATTGGAGTGATTGTGTACTCATAGCCACTTACATAATAAACAGGCTGCCCACCCCACTTTTACAAAATAAATCTCCATATGAAATCCTTTTTAAAATACCACCTTCTTATACCCATATGAGAGTTTTTGGTTCTCTATGTTTTGCAGCCACCTTGTCACATTCTAGACAAAAATTTGATCCTAGGGGTTGTAGATGTGTGTTCCTTGGATATCCTTTTAGGACAAAATGCTACAAACTTCTAGATCTCACCACTAACACCATTTTTATTTCCGGGATGTTATTTTTCTTGAGTCCATTTTTCCTTTCCACCAATCAACATCTTCTCCACCTCCCTCCATAGAATCTCCCCTACCAGTTTTTTCATCCACTCCTATTTCCAGATTTGAATCATTTCCTTCCACTGATTCCACACCACCACATAATCCCAATACTGAGCAGACCACTGGCAGCACTTCTTCTCCCTCACTTCCCACTATTTCTTCACCATCTTCTCCCCTTCTTACCACTCTCCATCAACCCATTAGAAGGTCCACTAGACTTAGAAAAGCTCCAGAATACCTCAAGGATTTTCATTGTCACCATGCTTTGCTGCCTCCCCTTGCACAGTCGGCTTCCAAGGATCACCTGTTTTAAATGGTAAGGTTTTCCCTCTAAGTCATTATTTATCTTATAGAAAATTTAATCCCTCTTTTCAAGCCTTCACATCTTCCATCTCTCTCCACACCGAGCCTACATCTTGCAAACAGGCTTTGAAGGATCCTGGTTGGTGTCAAGCTATGGAGGCTAAGCTTAAGGCTTTGGAACACAATCAAACCTGGACACTCATAGACTTACCTTAGGGAAAAGAAGCCATTGCTTGTAAGTATGTTTACAAAATTAAATTTAAGTCTGATGGAACTGTGGAGAGACTTAAAGCTAGACTAGTAGCCAAGGGCTACACACAGCAAGAAGGCATAGATTTTCATGAGACTTTTTCCCCTGTTGCTAAACTTGTTACTGTCAGATGTCTTCTTGCTGTTGCTACCACTAAAGGCTGGTATTTACATCATTTTGATGTAAATAATACTTTTTTAAACGGTGATTTGAATGAGGAAATTTATATGAGAAAACCACCTGGTTACACTAAAGGTCAGTCCCACCAAGTTTGCAAGCTGCTCAAGAGTATTTATGGCCTTAAACAAGCCTCAAGACTGTGGAATTTCAAACTTACCTCATCCTTGCTAGAGTTTGGTTTTATTCAGTCCAAATCTGACTATAGCTTGTTTACTAAGCATGATGGACACTCATTTCTTGCTTTATTAGTCTATGTTGAAGATATTCTTGTGGCTAGCAATTCTCAAGCCTTAGTTGACTCCATTTGGTCCTTTCTTCATTGTAAATTCAAAATTAAGGATCTTGGCTGCCTACACTATTTTTTAGGCTTAGAAATTGCTAGATCATCTAAGGGAATTCATATTTCCCAAAGGAAATATGCCTTGGATATATTGGCCGATGCTGGCATGTTGGGTTGTAAACCCCTCAAACTCCCTCTTGATTAGAATTTTAAGATTAGCAAGGATGAAGGGACTCCTATTTCTGATCCCAGCATTTATAGAAGACTTATTGGGAGCCTCTTGTACCTCATTATCTCTCGGCCAGATCTCTATTTTTTTGTACAATTACTCAGTCAGTTCATGGCCAGTCCATCCTCTTCTCACCTGGCAGCCACATATAGACTTCTAAGGTATATCAAAGCAGCTCCAGGTCAAGGAATTCTCCTCCCTTCTTCGTCTACATTCCAACTCAAAGCCTATTGTGATTCAGATTGGGCCTCTTACCCGGATTCTCGTCGCTCAACTACGGGATATTGTATATTTCTTGGTAATTCCTTGGTATCTTGGAAATCCAAGAAACAAACCGTTGTTTCTCGCTCCTCAGCTGAAGCTGAGTATAGAAGTATGGCTACCACATGCACGGAATTAACTTGGCTTCGTTATCTCCTTCAAGATCTTGGCATTTCCCATAAACAAGCTGCATTTCTCTTCTGTGACAATCAGGCAGCACTTCATA
>QEOT01008035.1:48410-76272 GCA_003123785.1 Pterocarya stenoptera
TTGGGTTGCCTCAAAGTTGAAAATGATATCTTTGGTAACCTGAATGGCAAGAAAGAAAAAATTTGTTAAGAACATAATATCTGTGAAACAAAAATCCTGCCAACTGTTAAATTTCATACAGAAAAGCTGCAAGGATCAGTCACCTGTGACATTAAACCATGAACCTGCTCCACAGTTATCTTTGCACTATGACGAGTAATCTTTGCAAGTTGAGGTTCTTCCTGCAATTAATACAGGATTAAGATTATATGCTCACACACACACACACACAGGGTTGTTGCAGGGGAGGGTAACACAAAGGTGATAATTGATCACCAGCTTACAAACTGAAAAAAGATGATGTAATTTAAAGCAAATATGCCCTTAACACCAAATTTCTAAGAAGATTACATGGGCCTGAACCATTCACCTGTGTGTACCGGTGAGCTTTTGAATCTTTGGTTTTTATTTGTATCAAATCTCTTCTGTGGAAAAAGTTCTATCAGGTATACCCCCTTCACCTAATGTATATTTAACACCAAAACGCAACGAAGAAACAATGCTCTCCCTCTACAACAAGTGCAATGTACACTCAATTTTCACCCAACTAACCTCAATTATTTCAGGCATATAGATCATGAGAATGTCCCCAGTATCTGGGACATATACAAGAGCATCGCCTACTGGGCATTTCAGGATCCATTCAAGTAACCATAAAATTTGTTTACAATTAAAAAAGGATCCTGAAATGCCCCGTGACTCAAGGCTAAGCAATGATTTGAACGACATTCCACTTCATGTGACCAAGGGAATGGAATTGATGCTCATCTTTCAATAAACAAAAGTATGTTACGATTTTTAATGCAAGATAAGTAAGCTGACCTCTCTCTTCCTTGGAGGGGGTGCTATTAGTGGCCCAAAGCGGGAAGTGAGCTAGTTGGTTCTCCGCCTGCTCCAGCTTTTCAGCTGCGCCGTACAGACGGCACCACTTAATTAGTTTAATCTTCACAATTACTCTAGTCAACCACGACAAGAAATTTGAAATAAAATTGAAGAAACTTGTATGGCTCAAGAAGAAAGAATTACCTAGATCTGAGATTTGTCCTGCAACATAGTCGCCATTACCTAATAAAAGTGAAGACGAAAGGGTATTCACCCAATACTTGTTCCATAGTAGATCCAAGAGGTGTCAATCAAGAGAAGACTTAAAATAAGTGATATCCAAAGAGTAATACTGCAAAAACACATTCAAATGGCATTAATACAACGCCAAAAAGCAAGTTTCCTAAGGAGCTGGAGACAACGAAAGGTTAACCTGTTTACAGTGTACACCAAAGTCTTCAATCTTGTTCAGAGGGATGGTCTGATACTCGGAGACTGGCTCATCTGGAGGCTTATATCCTTCAGGATATGTCCTGAATGCCCAATCTCAACTTTTCCAGCAGAAACAGTTCTTGTTGGATCTATAACAACTGCCAAAAAAGGTTCCTGAAATTGTTGGTTTAGCATTTGTGTCGAAACATCGATTCTCGAAAGCCAGCATCCGTAGCCAGGATGAGAATGGTACTACCCAACAACGTTCTCCAACAGCCCTGCCTGCACCATCAACATATACTGTAAGAGAACTCACCCCATTAGATGGTATGAATACTACCGAGTCGATAAAGACCAAATAACAATCCATTCTAGTGGAGGTAGACAGTGTGCCAAGACAACTAAGATAGAAATTTCAAGGATGCTTGTAACAGAATGAAAAACAGAAATGGAAGAGAAAGGACAGAGCGTCACACCGTGGATGAGCAGAGAAAGAATTGATTCTCTGTGATGTTATGAATTGCTCGAATAAATTCTGTACATCCTTACCACTATATATGTTTTACATGCCTACTAAAAGGGGAATAACAGAATAACAAACTTATGACAGCTAATGACAGCTATACATTACTAGACAAAGAAAAATGAATAAAATACAACAGAAAGTATCTGTACTCTTAATACTATAAAAACGACATGTAAATACTAAGAGAATAAATGACATGTAGCTGTAGCATGTTGTAATACCCCTCCACAAGATGGAGAATGAAGATTAATAATTCCCATCTTGGACAAATGAACTTGGAGCAGAGAAGCTGGCAGCGCTTTAGTGAGAAGATCTGCACATTGGAGATGAGAAGGAACATAAGCTGTGGAGATTGCACCTTCAAGTATTTTGTCTCGGATAAGGTGGCAATCTAACTCAATGTGCTTTGTACGTTCGTGGAAAACAGGGTTTGCTGCAATATGAATTGCAGCTTGATTATCACAGAAGAGTGTGGCAGCTTGAGGATGAGGCACATGTAAATCAGTGAGGATAAACCTTAGCCAAGTAAGCTCAGAACATGTGGCTGCCATGGCTCTATATTCTGCTTCAGCAGAATTTCTAGACACAATAGTTTGTTTCTTAAATTTCCAAAAAATTAAAGATTGACCCAAGAGAATGCAGTAACCTGTCACTGATCTTCGTGTATCAGGACAAGATGCCCAGTCAGAATCACAATAAGAACTAAGCTGCAGCTTTGAAGTAGATGACATCAACAAGCCTTGACCAGGTGTAGCTTTAATATATCTTAAGATTTTCTGAGCAGAAGCCAAGTGAGTTATGGTGGGTTGATCCATGAACTGGCTGAGAGTTTGGACAGGATAGCTGATGTCTGGACGAGTGATTGTTAGGTAAAGCAACCTACCAATTAATCTTCGATAGATGGAGGGATCAGCAAGAAGTGGACCAGTGGTTTTGCTTAACTTCAAATTCTGTTCCATAGGAATCTTTACTGGTTTAGACCCCAAGACACCAGAATCTGCAAGTATGTCAAGGGCATACTTGCTTTGGCAGATGTGGATTCCTTCTGAAGATCGAGCTACCTCTATCCCAAGAAAGTATCTCAAAACACCAAGGTCCTTAATTTTGAATTTGTTATGCAATGACTCTTTAATAATAGCAATAGAACTTAAAGAATCACTAGCAACTAAAATGTCATCCACATATATGAGTAGAGCAGTAAAAGAATTACCATTTGTCATAGTGAACAAGCTATAATCAGCCCTGGACTGAGTAAAACCAGAATCTAGTAGAAAGGAAGTCAGTTTCGCATACCACTGTCTAGAGGCTTGTTTCAAGCCATACAAACTCTTGAGCAATTTGCATACTTGCTGAGGACCTCCTTTGGTATATCCTGGTGGCTTATTCATGTAAATGTCCTCCTCTAAGTCACCATGGAGGAAGGCATTATTGACATCAAATTGATGCAAGTGCCAGCCTCGTATTGCAGCAACTGAAAGAAGGCATCTCACAGTAACCATTTTGGCTACTGGTGAGAATGTCTCATTGTAGTCAATCCCTTCCTGTTGGGTGTACCCTTTTGCAACCAACCTAGCTTTCAACCTTTCCACACTTCCATCAGAATTTCTCTTGATTTTGTAAACATATTTACAATCAATAGCTTCTTTGTTAGAGGGTAAATTTGTGAGGACCCAAGTTTCATTTTGCTCTAAGGCCAATAACTCAGTTTCCATGGCCTTACACCAATTAGGATCCTTTATGGCTTGTGAGTATGAAGTAGGTTCAGAGGCAGCAGAAAGACTAGAAGAAAAAACTTGTAACTCAGGTGAAAAAGACTGGTAAGATAAATAATCATGTAAAGGAAAAGAACAATTAGTGATAGGAGAAGATACCTTGTCCAGAGATTGAGAATGAGGGGTGAGTGCAGCTTGCTGGCAGTGGTAATCTTGAAGATAACTAGGAGCTTTCCTTGTCCTGGATGACCTTCGAAGAGAAGGTTGAGGTGGAAGGGAAATACTGTTGTCAGCAGGTGCTTCAAGAGAGGTAGAGGAAGGAGGATTGATAGGATTAGAATTATAAGATGAAGGACTGATGACTGTGAACTCAGTAGATGAAGAGGTATTGTGCTCAGGGGTCATATGTGGATCATAGTCATGATCTGATGGAAAAGGGTTATCAGGATTATTCTCAGGACTCAGGTATGAATCATAGGGATAATCTGAGTGAAGTTGAATAGGAACAGATTCTGGTTGAGTTGGAGCAGCAGATTTAGTGTAAGAATCAGATTGAAATGGGAAAATAGTTTCATAAAAAATGACATCCCTAGAGATAAAAGTAGTGTGAGTTTTCAAATCCAACAACTTGTAACCCTTGACCCCAAAAGGATAACCTAAAAAAATACATTTTCTCCCTCTTGGATCAAATTTCTTTCTGCCATGTGAGAGAGTGGATGCAAAGCAAAGGCATCCAAAAACCTTTAAATGAGTATAGCTTGGCTTAGTGGCAAAAAGGACTTCATAAGGTGTCAGATTTGCTAACAAGGGGGTTGGTGTCCTATTGATGAGGTAAACTGCAGTTAGGATGCAGTCAGTCCAAAAAGATGATGGAAGGCCAGATTGGAAAAACAGAGCTCGTGCCACATTTAAAATGTGTTGGTGCTTCCTTTCCACAGTCCCATTTTGTTGAGGTGTCTCAACACAAGTCCTTTGGTGGATTATCCCCTTTTGATTAAAAAATTCAGTCATTTTGAATTCAATGCCATTATCACTTCGAAGGATTTTTATCTTAGTTTCAAATTGAGTCTCAATTAAATTATAGAAAGACTCAATACAATTTCTTGTTTCTGATTTGGCTTGCAACAGATATACCCAGGTAGTTTTAGAGAAATCATCCACTATGGTTAGGAAGAATCTTGTACCATCATGAGCAGTAGTGGAGCATGGGCCCCAGATATCACAATGTATCATTTCAAAAATGGCAGTGGATTTATGAGAACTGGTAGGAAAAGGAAGTTTACGCTGTTTAGCAAGGGGACAAATATAACAAGGACCAGTTTCATTAAATTTGTAACTCTGCTTTACAGTAGGATCTTCAATTAAAGCAAGTCTGGAATGTGATATGTGGCCTAGGCGACAATGCCAAAGGTCACTAACATTACTATTATTTATAACTGAAAAGGAAATGGCAGGAAAAGATGGAGAGAGATGAGATAGAGTATCAGCCAGAGCAGTAGGAGAAACAGTGGTGGTCAGGAGGTGATACAAGCTGCACTTCACTTCACCCATCCCAATCGTAGTCCAAGTTGAAAGGTCCTGAATAAAGCAAGCATTGGTCAAAAATATTAAGCCACAAGTTTGAGTTTCAGTGAGCCTCTTGGCAGAAATCAAGTTAAAGGAGAAAGAGGGGACACATAGAACATTAGTGAGAATCAGTTTCTCAGTGACCTTGACAGTACCCAAGTGGGTAACAGGCATACAAGTACCATTAGGCAGCTTGACAGAATATGAAACTTCTGCAGTGACAGAAGTAAAGAAAGAGTGGCTACAGATCATGTGATCTGTAGCACCTGAATCAATGACCCAGGGAATATTAGTGGAACAAACAGATTTATGTGAAAATAAAGAAGAATGAGTGAGAGGTATACCAGACATCTTTGAGGCTTTAGGAGCAGTGACATTACTTTTGAGAATGGTTTGTGCCTGATTAACAGAAGGGAGAGTAATGGGAGGATCCTTTTGCTGAAGTAAGTTCATGAGCTGCTAGTATTGTTCCTTAGTAAAACTCACTGTGTCCTCATGAGTTTCCTCTTGATAAGAATCATTAGAGAAGCTGGTTTGATTGGCAGATAGGACTAGACCTTTTCCTTTGTACAACTTGTGCCCTGGGGGGTATCCATGAAGTTTGTAGCACTTCTCAGCTACATGGCCAGTCATATTGCAATGGGTGCAAGTAGGAGCTTGAGCATTACCAGCTTTAAAACAATTTTCCAGTGAGTGACCCTGGATACGGCAGTGTGTGCAATAGGACCTTTCCTTTTTCTGATAAGGTTTGGTGTTGGATTTAAAAAATGCATGAGGGGTCTTAACAGCTAGAGCCATAGAATCAGGGGATGGTGAATATGTGGTGAGGAGGTTATGCTGTTCTTGTTGCTGAACTAGGGAGAAGACTTTGTTGACAGTGGGAAGAGGTTCAATAAGCATAATCTGGTCTCTAGAGTTAGCATATTGATCATTCAAGCCCATGAGGAACTGTATGACACAATCACGCTGATATCTATTATTCAAAATGCTTAGTTGCCCACAAGTGCAAATAGGAACAGGGTCATAAATAGCAATTTCATCCCACAAGGTTTTAAGGTTACCGTAGTAGGTACTTACAGAATCTCTATCCTGTCGAAGGTTTGCTAGACTCCTCTTTAACTGGAAAATTCGAGGTCCATTTTGTTGGGTAAAACGATCCTTCAACTCTTCCCAGATTACTCGTGCATCATCCACAAACGCTACACTGCTCTTTATATCAGAGCTGATTGAGTTTTGAATCCATGATACCACTATGTCATTACATCTTTCCCATGCATCGAAAAGAAGATCATCCATATCAGTTGGTTTGGAAATACTTCCATTAATGAACCCCAGTTTATTCTTGGCTCTAAGTGCTCGACGCATTGCTCGAGACCAAGTAGAGTAGTTGTCTGTTGTAAGGAGATCAGCAACAAGAACAAGAGCAGTGCTATCACCATTTTCAACTCTATAAGGATTGTTTGGGTTTGCGAAATTCAAATATGGTGTATTTGGATTTGGGTTTTCTAGGTTTGCAGAATGGTCACCCATAGGTTCGTAGAAAGGGTTTTCTGTGTCTAAAAGGGTACGATCAACAGCAGGAGGAGACCCCTGCTCTGATACCATGTAACAGAATGAAAAACAGAAATGGAAGAGAAAGGACAGAGCGTCACACCGTGGATGAGCAGAGAAAGAATTGATTCTCTGTGATGTTATGAATTGCTCGAATAAATTCTGTACATCCTTACCACTATATATGCTTTACATGCCTACTAAAAGGGGAATAACAGAATAACAAACTTATGACAGCTAATGACAGCTATACACTACTAGACAAAGAAAAATGAATAAAATACAACAGAAAGTATCTGTACTCTTAATACTATAAAAACGACATGTAAATACTAAGAGAATAAATGACATGTAGCTGTAGCATGTTGTAATACAATTCAGAGATGAAATTCAATCTCTATAAATATAAACGATGAAACAGCAGTAAATCAAGCACAAGAAACTCTCCTACAGCCGGTATATGCCGTACAAGCTACTAGTCCGATACAGATATTACATATATTTCATACCGGCCCAAATATTGGCCGGTACGATACGGCCAATGCATAGTAAATCTCAGTAAGATACATACATGCTAGTCCTATTAGTTACAAATTATTAAATTGGTAGCTAAACAAACACGAGACTCGTTACATTATTAAAATTAAATCAAATGCATTAAATTACGTAAAAAGTTTCCATATCAACAACGTACTGTATAACAAAATGAAATATAATCACTAAATCATTTTATTTGTAAACTGATCTCTATTTTTCGGATATGATAATATTTGATTTTTGAGAAAAAGCTCGATACATATTAACTTTCAAATTCCATACCTTACAAAATGCTTGAGTAATGATATACACAAAATATTTTCACAACATATTTTACAATAATGTTGTAAGATGAAAGTATATATTTTTATAAAATATTTGATAAAAATACCCTTCATTTAAAACATAAATATATAAAGTGTTATGAAAAATGTCATGTGTAAATTATTTTCCTTCTTAAATATAAATCTATGATCAAGACAGGTCCTCCGATAACTCTTCATATCTCATGCCCGAAGGCAAGCAATTTTGAAACTCCACTTTCTAGCTTCCTTTTGAGTTTTGGTTAATTAATATTCGGCTGATATAATTTCAAATAATCTAAATGAATAGCTAGCAGCAATGTGAGTAATATATATGCGAATGTTAAAGCAATCAAAGAAACCGAAGTGTTACTAATATTGACTTCATAGACTTTACAAACTCATATATACGTCACAAATTTATAAAAAGATAAAATGAAAAGATAAACTTTTTTTTATTGAAAAAAGACAAGCTTTAATTTGGGGAAACTGGAGATTTTTCTATTTAAGAACTAGCTATCTGTATTTCATATTTGGTGATGAGTGAGCCGGTAGAATCCTTGTACCAATAAGAATTATTTCCTGATCCAGTAGTACTTCTTCTTGTTGTTTCTGGAGGTGGCTTAATCGCTACTGAATACAAATAATGAAATGGTTTTGGAGGCTGCATGATCTCCACTCCTCCCTCCAACATCTTCACCACCACACTCATCAGCGGCCGAGCCTCCGGCGAGTCTTGAACACACCACAAAGCAACCATGGCCATTCTTATTGCTTTCTCCCTATCCTTCTCTCCAATTCCACAAGCCACAGTCATTGCTTCTAACTCATTTTTCTCATGCTCTTCCCAAACTTGTTTTGGGAACCAATCTAGGCTATGATCAGGACTAGCAGTACCAGTGTTCCTCCTCCTCCCAACTATCTCAAACAATACTATCCCAAAGCTATAAACATCACATTTAGGTGTTATTGGATGATTCTTCAACATAAACTCTGGTGCCGAGTATCCTGGAGTCCCCCGATACCCCGAGACACTGACATGGGTTCCATCCCTGTTACAAAGCTTTGCAAGCCCAAAATCTGCAACTTTAGGGGAGAAGTTTGCATCGACAAGTATATTACCGGGCTTGATATCATAGTGAACGATTCTTGGTTGGCATTCCTCGTGCAAGTAAGCAATACCTTTGGCTGTCCCAAC
Source organism: Pterocarya stenoptera (assembly GCA_003123785.1). Classification (NCBI taxonomy): domain Eukaryota; kingdom Viridiplantae; phylum Streptophyta; class Magnoliopsida; order Fagales; family Juglandaceae; genus Pterocarya; species Pterocarya stenoptera. The sequence continues at coordinate 57,096 of QEOT01008035.1, forward strand.
TGCAATTTCATGCAATTTTTCCCATTCAATTTCTTGTTTAGAACCAAACAAGTACTTGTCTAATGACCCATTGTCCATGCACTCAAAGACAAGGGCGCTCATGAATTGGTCGTGGCAAAAGCCATAAAGTCTGACCAAATTTATGTGGCATGTTCTACTAATTGTTCCCACTTCTGCCATGAATTGATCCTCGGCCGTGGATCTGGCTTGACTTCTATTCAGGACCTTCACTGCAATCTCCACCCCATTAGGAAACTGTCCTTTGTACACTACCCCGAAGCCTCCAGCACCCAATATTGTGGAATAATCTTTTGTGAAATTGCATAGTTGCTGATCTGTGAATCTAACTGGCTTCTCTCTTGCCACTTCTTGGAGGAACTTCTCCATTGTTGGTGAAATATCAACCTCCCAAACTGGAACCTGCACGTTGTTGGCCGGTGGAGCGACTATCGTCCGTAAATCCGTTTTGATGTGGGACAAGTACTGCTCTCTTTTAAATTTCTTCGCAATATACAAAGAAATACCTCCAATAACTGCTAGTACTGTTAACAAGCTCATCACTGCAGCTGCAATTTAAAGCCATCCCATACAGATAGAGTGAGATAAGTCGATATATAAAGACCTAAAAAATAATTGTTCTGTCCCCCATTAATATTAATGTACTGCTAGGCTAATACATGAGAACTTACAGACGGCTATTATCACATGATCGAAGTTTGGCCCAGACGGATTGGAGTCTGGCTCAGACTGAGACGATGGAAACGTAGACATTCTGGACAACAAGAATAGACTTTAGATATGCATGGCAAGGAAGGTGAGAAATATAAAACTGTCAGTGCCGTCGCTAGTAGACAGAGAAGCTCTGCCTTCTCTCTAGGAAATTAAAAAAAAAAAAACACCAATCCATACCAGTGTCGGCTCCACCTTCCTCTCCGATTCGTTTTCGTTTTCATTTTCCTTTCTACCATCTATGTTTTTATAGTAGTGTTTTTCTGGATTATTACTTTCCCTAATCGGTGGTAATGTGAGAGAGATTAAGGACCTCACTAATAAATACTTCAAGACTTTCAACTACAGGACATTCACACTCACTCTAACATGTATTATCTTTTATTTTTAATAAAATTTGCTTTCTTTAAAAATTTAAATAAAAAAAAAAAAGGGAAGGTGAGAAATATATATATATATATATATATGATTATTCAGGACTGTGCTATATAAAAGCAAGCAACATTAATTAATATAGACAGGAGAAGATTCGGATACATATAAATAATAAGCAACTGGGATGTTTGTCCAAGGAGACCGATCGATCGTTAATTTCTATGAATACTTTCTTTGTTCATTTATTAATTCCTTCGGTTGGCTCTATACCCTAAGTACTCGAAGTCGAAGATATTAAAGCATATATATCTAGCCATTATAATATATATATATATATATATATATATAAACCCTATCTAGCTAGCCCTTTGAATTTCATAAACACAAACTGATCATGATGGGTATAGCGGGTGAGTAGGCTTACGCTTTTTGAGAACAGTACTGTTTTCGGCTCCTAATTAGACCTTGTGGATGGAGTGATCTTGATTACCCAGGTAAGGCATGCCGCATGCATGCACCGGGATCTAGCTGCAGCACTCCAACCTTAATTTCTTCAACTTACATAAATGCGAGAGAGAGTGAGAGACAGAGTGGGAGAGAGAGAGGCTACAAGGTCCTGGGAAGGCGACGAGGAAATATCATAGAATGCACCTACTACCACGAACCAGTCACCTCCCTGGAAGAAGCTGCCTTTGTTTTCAAAGCGCGTGGTCTACTTTTGATTGAGTTATACTTGAAAATATTGTAACGATGAGATCAGGAGATAGTTTATGTATCAGCCTAAATAATTATACTGTGCTTTCTTTTATACTAATTTTGATCAAAATACCCATGAAATCCGTAAATGACACGTAGCTGCTATGGCCAGCTGGAGGCCAGAGATCACTTCGATTTTATCCATGCGACTTTTCTCCTCTTTATGGGCTGCGTTGGACTGAGTTGAGACTCTTCGTTTGAACTTGAAGGCTCTGCCTCCGCTAGTTTATTGGGTGAGATTTGTGAGTTGGAGACTTGGAATAAGGTTAAGAGAGATATTTTTATTTTCTGATTCTGTGCCGACATGCACTCAACTATTGACTACAATCAAAAGGTTATATGTTGCGAACGTAACAATATATATAAATGCTTGAGATGAGAGAAATTCACAAAGCAGTTTAGGAAATAAATAAATAAATAAAAATTTTGAGCTAAACGGTTACGAAAGATATTTAAAAATAAATAAATTAACAATTAGCATCTATCTTTGACCTTAAAAAGTCCCATGTTTATCAAAAGAATTTTTTTTTAATCCTTAAATTACGGATGTGGAAATTTTTTTATTTAATCATAAGTAAATTAACACTAGAAAAAAAATCGCATCAATTAACGAATTTCAAGAACTCAAGTTTCACAATAAAACAATTAATTTTAAAAATTAAAACAAAAAGTCCTTTTCGTAAATGGGCCGAGGCCCACGATATTCGGTGAGCCAGTACAAAAGGAAGCGCTTGCGTGGCGAGGCGTCGGGTCGAGTCGAGTATGGGGCGGATGATATTCCTTCCCAGTCACCGTTTCACCGAACAAATTACGAGCCGTCTTCATAGTCTTTCGTTTCAATAACACTGCAAACCCTAGTCCTCCATTACTCTCTCTCTCTCTCTCTCTCTCTCTCTCTCTCTCTCTCTCGTTCGTTTGCTTGTATTATCTGGAACCGGGGATCGAATCGTAGAGAATGACTGGGCTAACCTGCAACTCCTGCAACAAAGAGTTCGCGGACGATGCGGAGCAAAAGCTACATTACAAGTCCGAATGGCACCGCTACAATCTTAAGCGCAAGGTGTCCCTCTTCTCTTCGTACTTACATCTTTTATTGATCTCCTCGTGTGTATGTTGGTTCTAGAGATTCGATAACCAAGGAATTAAATAACTTAAACTGTATCCATTGGACCATTATAGATCAAAATTTTAGAGAGACTTACACGAATAATATGTTTTTATTGAGCCGAGGGATTTGGCCGCCTCAATTTCAGATAAGGATTTCTAGTCTTCTACCTTATTTCCCTTGATATTCCTTGTCAATCAAATATGGATTCGAAAATCGGATATTAGTTATGCTTCATTTGTATAAATGTTTCTCCAATTGTGTGTTCTTCTGGTATAGATACTGAGTCCTACTTTGATTGATGTTACACGATTCTGTAAATTATTCCGTCACGATGGACTGGAAATGTGTCTTGATTTGTGCAGTTAGAGAGAGTTTTCTTCTCAAAGAGAAGTTAGCTTGAATCCACAGGCCTGATTTTTTTATTCGACAGAAAATATCTGCGTGGAATATTTGTTAACAAGGGGAAATATATGAAACTTTTGTGGAGAGATTTTTTCAAGTTTTAACTCTATTAATCAGTAGTTTTTTTTTATTGACTGAGGCTCTTTATTGAGTAGTGGAGTGTTGATGGACAATGTGTTCATCGATCCAAGGAAAGTCCAAACCACATCTGGGCCCAGACTCTAGAGGGCTTGAACTTCTACCTCCTAAGCAATTTGAGATCCTATTTGTGTCATACCCCATATGATAAGAGGATAAGGTAGGTGGTGTATGAGATCCATTATTGCTTAGGAATGAGAAGTTATTGCTCTTTATAATGTTCCAATGGGGCTCCAATTGTATAATTGACTAGTCATTTTGGAGTATAGGTCATGTAGTTTGAGTCCTCCATTGAGGCATTACAATTTGTCACCTTCCTATATACAATGTGGGATTATATTAATAATAGTTTTAATGGAATTGGGCTAGGTGAGCTGGAGAGTTTAATGAGATAATGCACTTGCGTCGTCTATTTGATTGTTTGATGATTCCAAGATGTGCNGGGGGGGGGGGGGGGGGGGGGATGGGAGTGTTTCTGCCCTGTGCAAAAGACAACTGCAGTTCCAAGCAGACAGTTGATGTTTGAATTGTAAAATTTTAATGCCAGACCAAATTTTGCCATTAGATCTCGGATAGTCTTTAATTCTTAGTTAGTGGCATTATTGTATGACAGACCTGTTTGATCTGTTGAGCTAAAATCAGTATTTTATTTATAAGTAAGAATCTTTATTGAATCGAATGAAACTAGGCGAAGCCCATGTACACAGGAAGTATACAAAATGAGACACCTAATTACATTCTAGAAAGCTGAAATGAAAACAAAAACTCATGAACATTCTCTCCATTTAGTACAATAGCAGAAAACCACTGAAAAAGAGAAGACACAAAGAAATTTAATTGTATTTTCTCCTTTTTTGGGAAAAAAAAAAGGTCGCTGGGGTTCCTGGAGTGACTGAAGCACTATTTCTAGGTAGACAAGCTGTGCTTGCTCAAGAGAGTGGCCGGTCAAACGAAGCACCTATGCTCTACAGTTGTGGACTTTGTGGGAAAGGATATAGAAGTTCCAAGGCTCATGCTCAGCATCTAAAATCTCGAAGTCACATCATGCGGGTGTCTGAAGGAACAAGCCATGAAGAAGAGAAGGCGATAATTAAGCCACTCTCCCGTCGCGCTGTGAGTAAACCACCCCAACAAGTAGACGATGAAGAAAGTGAAGATGAGTGGGAGGAGGTAGATCCTGAAGAAGACTTGGTTGGTGAGGCAACAAAGTCCTTAACTGAATTGAATGTACATGAGCATGCCACCTATGTTGATATGGATGATGAAGAGGATGGCAGTGATGAGCATGAGGAATTGGATCCATCTTCTTGTTTTATGTGTGATCTAGAGCATGATACCATAGAGAACTGCACGGTTCACATGCACAAGCAGCATGGGTTCTTCATTCCGGATATTGAGTATCTGAAGGATCCAAAAGGGCTCCTTACTTATCTTGGGCTTAAGGTACAGAAACAGATGCTACGTTCTTTCTTCCTAGAAATCCTTATTATTAATTCTTTTTAGTTAGAATTTGATTTTGTGCCATCCTCTCTCTCTCTCTCTCTTTCTGTGTGGCCAGGTTAAGAGAGATTTCATGTGTCTGTACTGCAATGAGCGCTGTCACCCTTTTAACAGTTTGGAAGCAGTTAGGAAGCATATGGTGGCAAAAAGTCATTGCAGAGTACATTATGGAGATGGTGATGAGGAGGAGGAAGCAGAGTTGGAAGAATTCTATGATTATAGCAGCAGGTTTTTGTTATTTTGGATGACTTGGGTTTATGATACCTTTAGACCTTTTCTTTGGTAGCATTATTCTAGTCTATACGTTGATATATCCTAGCTTAACTGCTTTTGGTTCTCTCTCTCTCTCCTGGTCACAGTTATGTGAATGAGGATGGCAAGCAACTGGTTGCATCGGGTGATATGGACAACGCAGTAGAACTTGGGATTGGTGGAGCTGAGCTCATTATAACCAGAAGATCTGGAAAGGGTGTATCGACTAAAAGCATTGGTTCCCGGGAATATTTACGTTACTACCGTCAGAAACCACGCCCTTCACCTATGAACAATGCAGCTATTACTGCGGCACTGGCATCGAGGTCTGCTTTGGATCCCATTACGTCTGCCATTTTATCTGTTCAGAAACACAATGCTTTATCTTCAGCAGCGAAGTCAAAAAGAAACGAAATCATATGGTGCTTATGCAATTGTATGTTGATTTCAGGTACAGGAGCATGGGATTGGCTACTGTGCAGTCAAGAGAGCAGATGGTGAGGATGAAAGTGATGAAGCAAATGAATAGATCAGGAGTGGAGGCCATGCGCACGAAGATTGGGATGAAGAGCAACGTCATTCGGAACCTGCCTAACAATGTCCCGCACTAGTAGTTCTACATTATACCTTGTCGTTGTTACTTATAAAAAAAAAATTATACCTTCTGGTTTTTGGAAGGCATATGCCCGAATTCCGTTGAAAGAAGTATCTTATGTCTTTGCACAGTTCTCAATCCCTCAGATATGTTTTCTAGTAGCATATGCATCCTGCAAGCATCTGGGATTTGCATGTCACAAAAAGTCATTTTGAGTTGAGCTAAAATAGAAAATGAAAAAAGAAGTCAACCAACGTTGTGTTAAAGGGATGTTTGGAAATAATTTTTACCTCATTTCATCTTATTTCATCTTTTTTTCTTCTCAAACATCATTTAAACACGAAGAATGCTAGAGTACCTATCAAATGTGTCCATCAAATGTGCATATTAGCACAAAAGAGTCTTTTTTTATTTTTTATTTTTAAGCATTTTTTAAGTCTCCTTACCATTAAAAAATAAAATAAAATAAAAATTCAATAATAGTCACTTAACTATTAAGAAAAAATAAAAAAATATGAGTAGGCATATTCTCATTTTCCTTCAAACACAAATATTTTCAAACTAATCATTACAAATTTTTCAAACTTTCGAACAAAAAACAATTCAATTTTTTCAAATACAAAAATAAATATAATATTAAAAAATTATATTCTAACAATATTTTAACTTTATAATATTTTTTATTCAACTATTTATCTCTCATTTTTCAAAACCCAATAAATACTTAACTAATTGGGTAGTGATAAGGTTACTACCCTCTTACTACCCATTTACTTCTTAGAGTGTATTTGAAGTTTTTTTTTTTTATCATTTTCTTTTAAGTATTTTTTAACATCCTTAATCATTAAAAAAATTAAAATATATATAATTTTACTAATAATCACTTCCTCACTTCCTTAACTATTAAGTAAAATTAAAAATTAAAAAAAAATCAAATACAAAAAGAGTAATAAATTGATAGTAGGAAGGTAGTAACTCAATCATTATCATAACTAAAATTATCTTACTGCTATTCACAAATCATCTCATTATTATTTACAAAATTTTTATCTCATCTCATTCCCCAAGAATTCCTAAGTCTATGTCCTTTGAGTATTAGAGTAGATAAAATAGACAGTAGATTTGCCCCGTTTGGATTGAGAAATAATCTTAATTCATCTCATCATTACAACTTTATCAAATTTTTTCACAAAATATAATAAACAGTTCTACTTTTTCAAATTCTAAAATAATAATAATATTAAAAAATAATATTCTAATAATATTTTATTTAATTTTTAACTTTCATATCAACTCATTATCCAAACCGCACCTTNTTTTTTTTTTTTTTTCAAATTGAGATTTTCTACTTTTTTTTTTTTTAACAAATTCCTGAAATTTTAAAAGATTTTATTTTTTTAACTTGGTTAAAACTTCCTAACTCGTAGCGACCAATCTAATCAATCTTAAAATAAGAAAGAGTAGAAAGTTCAATTAAATAGTCTTGACTACAATTTAATTTAAAAACACAGCACTTGATCTTAACCAAATTTATATTAAAAGCATTAGTAGTGGCTTAGCCATTATTTAGCAAATATTTGACTAGAAAATTCACTTCATTTTTTTAATTTAACTAGCCACTTTTTAGCAACATCAAATAACAAAATCTTTATCTATCAATATTCTATTAAAATATTAATTTTGTTCTATTAATTTATTTTAATTCTAATGGTAATTGAAATATTTATTCATTATATTATTCTAATGGATATAATTTCCTAACAGCTTTTTTTTTTTTTTTTACAACGGTCATATTCCTCTAATGGATATATTTTTCCAACTATAAACATAACATTTTCTCAACAATTTTATTCATTTCAACTCAAGTTTCTCTGTGCAATCATTTTTTTCATTATCTCCCAATGGATTATTCGTTTTTTCACAAGATGTCATTTATCGATGAAGAATTTGAGATAGCGAGCAACTTCTTATATAGAAGAAGAAGGATCAAGCTCACGTGGTTCTTCTAAAAAATCACATAGATTCATCAGATGTGATTGATTGCAAGCTCACCAAAATCTTTTTTGCGACTATTTTGCTAATCTTCCAATCTATACTCACAAATACTTTCGAATAAGTCTTTCTCTTTTTCTTCATATTCAAACTGCGGTAAAAGCCCATGAACCTTATTTTATTCAAAGACGAGATGGTTTTGAAATGTTTGGTTTTTATTCATTTCAAAAAATTATAGCTGTTCTAAGGATGCTTGCATAGTCACGACTGATTTTATGGATGATTGGAGAGACTACCGCATTAAGAAGCCTAATTGTTTTTGTCAAAGTAGTTATTTCAATTATTTATGAAGAGTACTTCAAGAAATCCAACAATGATAACATTGTTAGATTGCTAGCAGCTGGTGAGAAACATGGATTTCCAACTATGTTAAGGATTATCGATTGTATGCACTGGAAGTGAAAGAACCGCCCAACTGGGGTGATACACGGTCGGTCCGAACCGGAGAAACTGACCGGACCAGACTGAGACTGAGACCGGTCAGTCTCGATCCATGTTTTAAAGGACTGAAAAGTCAATCCCGGGTTTTTCTTCCCCAGACCTGACTGAATGAAAAATAAAAATAAAAATATATTTTATATATATTATTGTACAATTTATTATTTAATTTTTATCTAACCTATCACTATTAACAATATAAAATTTTAAATATTATTAACACTTATTAATATTCTATCAATTAACTAATATATAATATCAATTAGCTAATTATATAGTAATTATATAAATTAATAATGTAATTTTCATCTAATTTATTATTATTGACCATTTAAAATATTTTTTTATTGAGTTAATTATATAATCCACATTAATAAGTCACTTAATTTTAATTTAGTATTTTAAATAAATTTCTTTTTATTAATTGATTAAAAAAAAAAAAATTGGGCCTGACCGAACATAGCTACCGGTCCGGTCCGGTCCTTATGAGTGTTCGGTTCGGTCTGGTCTGGGAAAATGATGGACCGAAAATGTTCAGTCCATCACTGAACCAACTAATTTGCACCCTTACCAACTGTTTAGCATGGTATCTATTCTGGTCATATCCATGAAAGTACAATTGTTTTTGAAGCAGTGTCTTCTTACGATTTATGGATTTGACATGCTTTTTTTGGATTACATGGGTCTTGTAATGATATAAATGTACTTGATAGATCATTTATATTTTCTGACATTGCTCAAAGGCGTACTTCGGCTATCAATTACACAATTAATGATCATAACTATGCAATGTGGAACTATCTTGTTGATGACATTTTTCTATAATGTGCAACATTTGTTAAAACCATCTCAGCTCTCCAATAAAACAAGAAAAAATACTTTTCTACAGCTTAAGAGTCCGCGAAGAAGGATGTTGGGCGTGATTTTAATGTGCTTTAGTTTATGGACTGCACGGTTTTTTCACAGGCCGGATGCCTCTTTCTCAACCATCATTCTGAACATAGATATATCCATATGCAATCTACATGAACGAATCCCTTTATCAAACAAGAAGTTGGGATCTTTTGGTCCCTAATTCACGTGCCTCCTCTCAGTTCTCTCCCTTTCTTTTAACATTTTTTGCATTCATTAATTTTCCACTCTCTGTTACAGAACCAAAGAAGCAAACTCAAAGTTAGAAAGAGGAAAATCAGAAATAAAATAGTGGTGAGAGTCCTTATGGCTGACCCATGAACAACCCAACTTTCCTCTAGATCCCAACCAAATCTACTTGATTTGCATCAAACTTTGTGAGGTTCCAGATCAACAACCCAAATACTCCAACCCAAATCAACAACCAAAATTGAAACACAGTCCTGAAAAAAAAGAGTCCGGTGACAATGATGTCCGTGGAGGTCAACGGTGGCAGATGAAGAGTTCAGTGAGATATGTTGCTTCGTTTTTGTGGAGCTATTTTGAAGAGCTGTTTTGTGGAGAAAGAGATGAGGAGCGCATGAATAATGGTCTCAAGCAGGAAAATATATTATTACCAGCAATTTCGGCTGGCTACATTTGACCAGTAAAAAATGTTGAGGTTAAAATTACTGTATATATGTTGAGTTTGATGTGGATGCATTTTAAGCAAGCTAGCCAAATCTTGACAAATTTTTATGGCAGACTGAGGTTAGCGAGAATTTTGACAATTTTGATGCTGAAGAATCTTGGCATAGACGGCATCTATTAGAGTTGAACCTGCTAACAGCGAAAGAGTACACGTCTTTGTCAGGCATATAAAATGGAATAATACCATAGAAGACGGAAATTTCATGCAATTAACCACCACAAATAGGCAATTTATTTATGCACCTGAAATGACATTTAGCTCCTCATCCAATTTTTTGGGTCAAATTCTGGACTTAATGAACGGCAATTTACTGAAAAAGGGTCTTAAACCTAACCAGAGTATAGACATCAGGGCCTTATTAGTCAGGGCTTTAAACCTGCTCGAATGATACCTTCAATATTCCTCACATGGCTACAAATCTTTGGTCAAAATAGCATTCAGTCATGCATATATGCTTTACCACAAGTTTCTGACCATTTAACTTTCTCCAAACAAGAAGAATGCTTTATGTATGTCTTAGACCACACATGCATCGAAAATTCCTATTCCAACTTACATCATTTCTCTAAATAGAAATTACACACAGAAGGAAATACTTTGAAGTTGGCCAAAGCTCAAAACGTTTTTGTTTTTGTTTCGGCTTTTGTATGTAATTTATCTTTTGGAGTGCGGAAGAGGTAGGCAAAACTTCAGATAAAATGGCCAATATTAGCCATGCCGAGGTTGGTAAGATAATACTTTACATAGTTATTATACTTTCTCCCCATCCATCAGAGAGAGAGAGAGAGAGAGAGAGAGAGAGAGAGAGATGAAGTTTACCGAAGCAGTCATAACATAACCAGATGGATTGTCAGGTTAGTTCATGTCTAATCACCACATCTCATCACAAATGTTACAAGACAAGATCCAGATGAGCTTTTGCATGTTTTAACATTGAGGTGATCTGAAGCAAGCATACAGTGTTTTCTACTTCCTCTGTTTTTAACTATACATCTAAGCAAGCACTGTCAAAGAAAAACAATAAGTTATATGCCTAAAAAAGACAGAATAACCAAATATGCCCTCTCACTTCAAACAATGAAGAAGAGGGTTATAGTAAAAAATTACTGAACGATGGGAAATGACTATGCCTGGAGATGCAATTATATTATACGACACAAGATAAAATGACTAAAGATTTTCCACTGTATAGTAAACGATAGCCAGCATAAAGAGGATCCATGGGCAGTGCATACCTAATTGTCATAGAAGCGGGAACGGCGTCTTTGAGAACTGTGAATATAACATTAATACTTGTAAGTTTTTTATAAACTANTTTTTTTTTTTTTTTTTGGGGGGGGGGGGGGGGGGTTGTTTAGATAGGAGAACTACTACATTTACAAAGGAATTAAACAAAATAATATCACAAACTAAAATGGCTTCATCTGATCTGTTAGATCTACTTTATAATGAAAGTAATTTTACAATCTGACCAACCACATCAGTTTGTGGGATTGCTTTTGTGTAATCCCCTTGAGGCTAAAATATTTCCCTTTAGATAATGTCAATTAACTCATGTCATGAAAAAATTGATGTACAAAATTAAAAGCAGGCAGAAATCTGACCAATGTAAAGAGATTAGATCAATTAGCAATAAAACTTAAGATTCAATGGACAACAGCCATAACAATATCATCCCATCAGACAATTAAGATTCAGATACAGAAGAAGCAGTACTGACCTGCGACGATTGATGGTATCCCTTGGGACATTTGTACTCACAAAATCATCATCAGTCTCATCTACCCTATACTCAGAATATTCTACAGGCGTTACAGAACCCCCATCAGAAATGGAACTATCATAACTTGTACGGTGATTTCCACTTCTTGTATCACTAACTCTTGACCTTCTTCTGTTTCTAGAACTCCGGAAGTTATCAAACACCTGATAAAGGATACAAGAGGTCCACCAATTCCCCTCATCCCCAGGGAAGTCCTCAAAATCATCTACAGTTTCATCATCCCCATATTCAATTACATAGTCTCCCAAAACCACACCACGTGGGACTTCGGAATGAATAGTGCTCAAAACATCTATGATCTCAGAGGACTGCTGGAAATTCTCCCAATCAAGCTGCCGAGCAGGATCAATCTTTGATGGACGAGCATGAGGGTGCTCCAGTCGAGCATGGTTTTGCAGTTCTAAATACGTCCCCATAAATTTACATTGTTCCTCCTCACAATAACGTCTCTTCTCATCTAGATATAGACGAGCCTTGTCAACAACCACCCACCCAGTAACCTCTCCTCTACACAAAGGACAATTTGGTTTATAGTTGCCTTCAGATACCACTGGCTCACTGTTTTCTGTGGGAGTTACATTTGATGTTGAAGCCGATGACATACCATACGCACTTTTGAAACGGTCTAAGCAATTTGAGTGCAGATGGTCTGTGTCACACACAAAAGGATGGCATCCTTTCTCATGAGATGAGCATTGAAGGAGTACACCATTGTGCGGAAACTCCAAGCATATTGGGCAAAACACATCTTCCCAAGTAGTATTTAATTGAATATCTTCCATGTTGGATACAATGGGTTTGAATCTTCCTTTACATAAAGGTCTTAAGGCCATGAAGATAATATTGAATTGAAAATGTACAAGCAGATAGCATGCAGCTCACTTTCCTTAGATAACAACTGTCAATTACACAAAAAAAGTGATGGAAATACTAAGGATAACTTGCCAAGTTTTTATGGCAAACCAAATGGAACAAGCCCTTTATGTAGAACAACATGCTATCATACAAAGCTGCACAAAACATAACAGTAAGTGGAAGTTAGTTAAAAATGTTGAAAACAATGGGAGACATATGAAAGTAGCTACATTTNGGGGGGGGGGGGGGGGGGGGGGGTGGCTAAAAGGAAGAACTTCTTTCAGTAAAAGGATTGCACGAGGACCAAGTGAGCCTGTTATGGAGCAATTGAGGGAAAAAATTAAAACTAATAAAGAAGCTGATACTAGAAAAATTGAGCAATATATTGTTGATTTCCACACGGCAGTGCAAAACGGTACAAGTCTTTGCAACACTTTTCCTCAGAACCAGTTAGTTTCATCTCTGGTATCTATATTTAACATGGTTGCCAAGACAAATAGGTTCTATAAAGAATATGATGCCGTAAATCTTATACTTAATATCCTGAATCTGAATTAAAAAGATAATATATATATTTTAAGAGAAATGAAGTAAGCCTAGTACATAAGACCTTTTCACTTTCTGGAAACAAACAAGAAAAAATTCAAAACTCATTCTATTTTATCTTCTAGAATTATTTTCAGAAGCCAAAAAGACCTTATATCATACGTTTCATTTATATTGCTCAGATGAAACAGAAATCAAAGCGCTTAGTTTTAAGGGATGAGAAATAAATCAACAGGCTCTCATAGTCATAGCCAACACACATATGGAAAGAAAAAGACTATAATTTATATTTTTTTAATAAAAGGTTAGGCTGCCAATGTTTTCCTATCATTTAATAAGATAGAACAAGCACAATATCATTTGAAATCAATCAACTAAAATTTCAGCAATCATATATTTGTCAATAAAGATATTAGCCACACAGAAAAATAAAGCCTGAGCTTACAATTACATGTATGTACAGTATCGAAATAGACACTGGCGATAAAATCCCAATTGACCTAAAATTATGGCACAATATCATTAGCCACCTAGATTTCATAATGGTTGATAAAAGTCCACAAACCCAAAATCACCGAGTTAACGAATGACCCCGCAGTCCGTACTAACTAATAGACAGACTAGTAGATATTACTTGTTAAAAATAGCTGCTCACTAAAAAATCGATCAAACCACAATCATGGGCATTCAACAAAAGCGACTCTAGAACGTAACCATAACGAACTAATATTAAAATGGAAATTTTAGAATGCTAAATCCAATATCACGGGCGTTCCGTGAACACAAAGGACACCCAGTAAATCAACTAAAACCCATGAAAAATCTTCTTTTATTCAGAAAACACCCAAGCCCCCACGCAAACTGGAACATGCAAAGTGCCGAATAACATTGAAATCGAACATGACTAACCTTAAATATAGTATTATTCTGGAGTACAGAGGAAAAACCCAGATAGATATATCATATAAAGGCCTAAGGAAGGAGACGGAAAGTTCGTTCTCTTTGGTTCGTGTGGGCGATTGGGTGGGCTGGGGGGCTTCTGTTGACTTTCAGGAGTTCGCAGATGGCCTCCTCTGTTTTCTCTCCTTCCTTCTTGAGTTTAAAAGGTTCAAAAGTACACCTTTTCTTAAGTTAATTGACGTAAATGCCCTTTTACTTGACTAAAAGTAAGAACCATCTTTATTGAATTTTTTCCCTCGGAATTGTCTTGTTCACACGTTTTGTAAATTGTTTTCTAGTTGAGTAACAGTACTCGTCATCTTAATTTTTATCATTTTATGATGTGATATAAGATGATAGATTCACAAGTGATATATAATAAATAATTTATAATCATCTAATACCACGTCATAGGATGATGAGAGGATGATAAAAATTAAGATGATAAAAATATTTTTTCTTTCTAGTTTTCATATTCTTATGTATATGTATAATTTATATATGAAAAATGTTAAATATATTTAAGGAAAATTTATAAAAAAAACTTACTTCTCCAAGTATCAATTAATAATATGTTGAAAATCATAAAATTTGAAATATTAAAAAAAAAACTAACAAAATGAATCTTGTACTTAAAATTGTAAGTAAAAATATAAATATATGTAGCATTATTCCTTGTATATTCCTAATGTTCTGTTCAGCCTAATTTGCATTTTCAGAGTTGTATATCGCTCGTCGTTCTTTTTAGTTTATTTCAATAATTTTCTTATTAATTGCGTTTAACATTTGATACCAATCAACATATAATAATTGATGGTCATGACGCGGATTAGGAAGAGAAAGTAAAGAAGGTACCATATTATTTTTTTATTTAGTATATATAATACAATTGTAAATATATAATACAATTGTAAATAATTTTCTTACCATATATTTGGAGAATGGGTAAAGAAGGTAAATTACTTTCAGAAAAGGAATCCCATCGACACGGATTAGGAAGAGAAAGTAATCGTTAACTTCTTACAAAAAAAAAAAAAACGAAACCTTTCTTAGTAGAAGTCAAAGACAAAAGTTAATAGTAAAGACTAAAGAGAATGCGGAGAGAGAGAGAGAGATGGGATATCTTACAGTTACACTCGCATAGATGCATGCATGCATGATGCACGTGTCTCCAAAGTCAAACACGCGCCATTGCATGCTTTTTCCAAGTATACGAAGCATTTGCGTAAATGGAAGGACCGAAGAGTACTTTCAGTTGGGATTTGCTCACTCTCTCTCTCTCAGCCGTTTCTCTCCAGCGTGCCCATCGCCTCTCCCGGAGGGAGGGGGGTTGATGCTTGGCTCCACCAACCTCCCCTCCTCGCTGACCTGGCCTTTATCTCTGCTTATCTATGTTTGTTTCTTATTTTTTTAGTTTTCCGATAGCACCATTTATCTTTGCTGATTTGCTGCTTTCCGACAATCTAAAATGGACACGCGGCACTTCTCTAGCTTCTCTAAGTACTGATCGTCAAACTGGCGGAAGAAATCTATCTATCTGTACAGCGTATTTGCCTCATGCGCGACTTATGCGCGTGTGATGCTCACACACCGCCGTGCCTCGGAGAACACTGCCACCACGCGCAGCAGTTTCAGGATCTACGACTTCGGATCTTCCTGATCCAACTGTTCTCTTTACTCCAACTATGGCATGTGGCTCGTAAGTGTTGCCGACAATTCGTCACAATTTTCGATTGCTACACTATGTTCCCGCTTTCCCTAACCAAGGATCGAGTGAAAGTAGATGTGACAATTCCTTCCAACCAGTCCACACCAACATGTTGCAGCACACCCTTTTATACTGCGGCTTTTAACTACAGTTTTATAATTTGGGAGTCAATCTTTTGACTCCGATCACCCACTTTGTTTTTTTACTTTTATGTTATAATGTGTGTTAACTTTGAAAAGACTGTAGAGAACTCCACCCCACCGAACTTGTGTCTTGCATCCGTTAGTTTATCTATAAATGCTTTATTTGCCAAAAAAAAAAAAAAATGGAAGGACCGCAGGAGATGTCCCAAGTCGCATTCGATATAGCAGAGAGACAAAAGACAAAAAGCTTTTTCTTTCTTCCGGGACTCGATGGAAGGAGAACTTCGAGTGATTGAATTTAAATAAATAGCATAAAATAATCAATAAAATATCTTACAAAAGTACAGGTATATAATTCGACCTATACCTTTCTTGTATAATGCCACATTCCATAGACAAACCCAAATAAAAATTGACAGAAACCTCATGAACCCACCACTAAGCTCCTGTCACGAAGGTTTCCCCCAGAATTACTGTTCAACAGTTCTTACCTCTGTACGGAGGAGACAATGAACAAAAATGTTGCAACAGCTTATGCAAATGGTATTGTCACTTATCCATCAACTAATCCTGGTCCTCAATAATTCGGGTTACGATCCCGGCAGCAATTGTTCTTCCTAATGCTCTTAGAGACACTCTCCCAAGAGCTTTACAACTTGAAAACTCTTCTACGCACACAGGCCCTTGCAAAGCCACCTGAAGTTTGTTTTAGAAAAAGAAAAAACACCAAAGGTCAAACCAAAACCAAAGTTCCCTGCCACAACCTGAATTGTATCGATTGAACTTTAAAATTGAAGGAGCACAACTTTTGTCATCTTAATTCACCTCAACAACAGCAGTCTGCTTTGCGGTAAGACAGCGAGGTGCCTTCTTTGCCACCTTGCCAGTTTTTGGATCAAGTAAAGACAACATTCTGACCACTCTTGCAGCTTCCTTTGCATGGTGCACGTGAAATTCCAACTGTTCATTCCACTCAAATTATTATATTGTCACCCATAGACAAGCAATATAGTGAAACGAAAACAATATAGATATCTCATGTAAACAGAAAGACACCTGGGAGCCAATTAAAATTGGGGTGGTAACATCCAAAACAAGGACTTTCAATTCCAAATGTTTTGCAACGGCAACCGGAAAATCAGGGTGACATAGCACGCCCCCTGCTGTCACGAGGGTCCCATCAATGCCTTGCAGACTAACAGCCACATTGTCACCAGCTCTTGCAAAGGAACAAGCCTGAGAATCACGTTCTAAGGAACGCACCATCCCTACATTTCCTGATGGCATAACTAGAACCTGCAATCACACACATTACAGTTGGGGTTTATGTCAACCAGTAAAGAGAAGGATGGTGAAGAAAACAGACGCCAAATAAAGCCAGCAATTTTTGTCATTGACGTACAACAACATGCTGGGGCTGTACGTGCACGAACTGTCATCCAATTATGCGAATCACTTCTATCAAGATGAAGAAATGGGCTATCTATGCAATAAGTACGTTGATCAAACCAAAGATAGCCAGGTGACTGGGTAAAAATAAATGCAAGCAAATACCAATTACAGATGTCCCTAGTAAATATAACTCAGCACGGTCTACAATCTACATGCAATCAAGGAGGTTTTTTTTTTTAATCAGTAAAATAAAATTTTTTTGAGTCAAGGAAGCTTAGCTTCACTCAACAATATATGCGAATCCTAGAATAGTATAAATCTAAGGTGTTAATACAAGGAACTTGGTACTTTGGAGGATAAAAAATTGATCCCCTTAATCTATCAATGAAAGCTTCCAATGCTACTCTGTGTACCTTGGATCCACTTCGGAGAGCTCCAGCTTCTAGTTTACCACAGGCAGACACCTGCCCTAGTGAAGACAATTTAAGAACATCACATATGGGCATAAGTACAGGCTTTGAGAAATCTCTCATAGGAGGTTGGAGGGAATCAATTGCATCCAGCAGATAAGGTCCACGATACCTGCGTTCCAATCAACATATCAAAAATAAAAATTATTTGCAATATCAGTTGCACATCATTAAAATCTATAGAAGAAAATTCTTCATGATGGAGATGAAAAAAGCTACCATCCCAACGTGGACAAATTAGTGGCATTCTTGATTTGGCCTAGACGGGAACGTTGAGCATTTCATCATACTTTAGCCCGCATCAATGTTCGTTCACTTTGATCTGTTTACTTTCAGTCGCCTTTCCAATTATTTTACAGTATTGTATTTTTTTTCTCCCTCAGTTAAAATACTGATAAGATATTTTTCCCAAAATTGAATACATCTTAAGCTCAGTTTCTACTGCATATTAATGGTGCATAAATTTACCATTGACAGAAAGTATGAAGACCTAGAAGAGGAACAAGACGTCTGACAAAAATTTGATGGATGAAAGGAAACTCACCAGGACAGCAGACGAACATCAGAAGGAGCTGCCACCAAATTTTGATTTTCCATGGCACTCAACGGGATCAATATTATAGAAGAATCTCTAAAACCACAAGAACGGAGAAATGTTCCAAGTTGCTGTTTAATCAAATCGAAACGATCCTTTGAGTAATCCACAGCATCCATTTTGTTAACTGCAACTATAATTTGATCAACACCAAAACTTCTGATAAGTTGTGCATGCTCCCGTGTTTGACCCTTAGCACTGTCCATGCCAACCTCAAATGAACCAACTGAGGCATCTATAACAAGAACTGCAGCATCCGCTTGTGCTGCCCCAGATATCATGTTTGGTACAAAATCCTTATGGCCTGGTGAGTCAAGCACAACAACATGATACTTTTTGGAATCAAAATATGCAACAGCCACTGTCATAGTTATTCCCCTTTCCCTTTCTTCAGTGCTCTCATCCAAAGCCCAAGCATAAGCAAAGGAGCCCTTGCCCTGCTTGGATATGCAAACGCCACATAAATACAATAACATCAAGCTTGAGAGTACCCACATACAAATCATTGTGATTTTACCTGTAACTTAGCCTCCTTTTCATTTTTGTGCATCTCTTTTTGTGATATTCGCCCTAAAAGGTGTAGTAGTCTACCAGAGAGTGTTGATTTTCCGGAATCAACATGACCAACCTATAATGACAGATTAAATGAAAAGGCATCGGTGATGTGCTCTGATAATAAATAAACTATAAAGGAGTTGAATAGCTGGACTTCCTATATAGTAAGACTAGCATTAAGGTTGACTTACAATTGCAAGATTCAGTTGATTCAATGTATCTTCAGCTTGGCCAGGGAGCATC
>QEOT01008036.1:7993-20270 GCA_003123785.1 Pterocarya stenoptera
CCATTCACCAGGATCATTGATTTTAGATGGGATAAGCAGCTTCACAGTCCATTACATGCAGCGGGTTGTTTTCTTAACCCTAGAATTTACTATAACCCCAATTTTAAGAGTAAAAATGATGTTGTAAGAGGCTTCAACAGCTGTGTTATGAAGATGGAACTTGATCTTGATAATCAAGACAAGATTATTGCAGAACTTGACTTGTATAAGAATGCAGTAGGTGAGTTTGGACATTCTTTAGCAATCCGCCAGCGTGACAAGATTAATCCAGGTATTATAATTTGTTAAATAGTGTAACTTTAAATTTTGTCTTATTTTATTTTTACTTTAATTAATAATTTATAATTACATTATTGTTATAGTTGCA
The DNA here is from genome assembly GCA_003123785.1 of Pterocarya stenoptera. Taxonomy (NCBI): domain Eukaryota; kingdom Viridiplantae; phylum Streptophyta; class Magnoliopsida; order Fagales; family Juglandaceae; genus Pterocarya; species Pterocarya stenoptera. Next base: position 8,361 of record QEOT01008036.1, read on the forward strand.
TGGTGGACCCAATTTGGTTGTGAGGTCCCAACGCTTCAAAAGTTTGCTGTTCGAGTACTAAGTCAATGTTGTAGTACAACTGGATGTGAGAGAAACTGGATCACATTTGATTTTATTCATTCAAAGAAGAGAAATAGATTAGTGCATAAACGTTTGAATAATTTAGTATTTGTTCGTTATAACTTGAAGCTGCGAGAGAGGTAAATTTTTTTAATAATAATGTTTTTCATTGTTGAAAAATATATAATATTTTCACTTATGTTTGATTTTATTTTGACAGGAGCATAAAAAAGGGAAGAGATACTTTAAATCCAATCAATCTTGAAAACATTGACTTGATGGATGAATAGGTGGGTGAAGAATCTGAGCTTCTTGATGGAGAAGATTTGGATTGGGCAAGTATTGAGAAGCCATTAACCTCACTAAATGAGGAAGATGATGATAATTTTGGTGTTAATGTTAATGAAGGTGGTGACGTTGATGAAAATATTTTAATTAACATGTCGAATCTTGATCCTTATTCTCTTTTTGATGAGGATGAGTGATTTTTTATGATGATGGTGACGTTAATGATTTTATCATGATAATGTTGATGTTTATGTTAGTTGTAACTTAAAACTTAAGACTTGTATTTAGAAATATTGGGTTTATGTCTTATTTTGTTGTTATTTTAGAAGACAGTTAATACTTATATACATATAATTTATCCAAGTATAAACTATTCCGAAATGAAATGGTACCGAAACGGTATTGGTACCGAAATATTATCCCGAAACGGTACCGGTACCGAAATATTTCGTTCCAGTGCCTTGACCGGTACGACTTCCAGTACGGTATTCAAAACTTTGCTCACTACTTCGATGATATTGTTCCACACATCATACAGATTGTAAAATATTGTATTTGCAATATTTTAAATTGTTTTTGCACTCACTACTTTGTAAGATATTGTTTCACACAATGTATGTTAAATAGTATTTGCAAAATATTAAAAAAACAAATTGTAAAATATTATTAAAATATATAATATTATATTATTATTTTGACTTTAAGATAGCTAATCTAATGTGGGTTCACCTAGCCAAAGGTTAATGCTATAGCCAAACCTTGAAGTTCTAGCTAAAATTTGGACTTGGCAATTGCCTAGCCTAGACTATTGCCAATGCTTTGAGGCAGAGAAGTGTCGTGAGAGAGAGAGAGAGCACATTTGAAGAGTACGCGAGAAAGAACCTATTTGGAAGAAGTTAAAATTGGATTCTCCAACGTCAAAATCAGAAGGGAACTTTGGTTTGAACGATATACTTCCATTTTCTTCAGGGGGGAGCTGCACACAAGGGAAAGTGTTTGGAAGTGTCATTGATGCTGAAGAAATGATAGCAACAAAAGGAGAGGAAGAAGACCCTCTCTTCTTGCTAAAACAAGCACCCATGGTGGCTTTGTAAATTGGCCAAATAAAAATAAGGAGAAATAGAGAGGGAGAACCACAAGTGGTGTGGGGGGGAGTTGGTTTCTGATAGTAAAAGAGACAATTATGGGGGAAGAGAGAGAACTATAAGGGGTGAGGGAGAAGTGGTTTTTGATAGTGAAAGAGACAAGCATGGGGGAGAGAGAAGCAACGGGAGAAGGGGGTTTGGTCCAGCCTAATTGTGATGTGGCCCTCCAAGACAGGATGTGCAGTGTACTATGGATGAACCAACCTCCAAATAGAGTTTTTCTTATTTGGGTTATCCTTTGGACGGCCATTTGCAACCACCCTATTGGGCAGCATAAATCGGGCCGTCCAAGCAAGGCTTATAAGGGTTGCCCCTAGCTTTAGAAGTTTGCCGAAGGACGACCGACTGTTGAGCTCTTACAATTGTCTATGTTAACTTGCCGCTGTGCATTTACCTCTTGGCTCCTGCAATCGAGCTCGCGAGATACAGTATCATCCAATTGAGTGATCATCTCATTTTTGTGCAATAGGAACCCTTGCAAAGATGGTACAGGTTTCATCCATTTCTATGCTATTTACCTCTCGTGCGGCTAAACCTGTGCTACTGAATTGGGCCCATGAGGAGATGTTGCCGAGTCCATATATAAGGCATGTGGCTGGGTAATTTTTCGCGGCCCAGTTCGCGATTTTTCCAGGACTGTCATTTTCTCGAGATATTTATTGGTATAGGGATGTAATTATAATCCTAAAGTAAGTATACAAAATCTCACTAAATGTTTTCCCATGTCAACTGCCCCTCGCCACGACACTTCACCCAAACAATAATATTGTCTCTAAAAAAAAAAAAAAAAAAAACAAAGAGGAAAGGGTAAAAAGAAAGACCAATTGGGCGAATTGACTGCAAAGTCTTGTCTGACATAAAACTAAATAAAAGATAGACAAATGCGGGTCCGATTATTATTCTATTAGTAATCCGACCAATGTCGGCATTATTTTATTAATTTATTTTTACCGTCTTAACCTAATCTGTCAATATAATCAACATCGTCAGAGATGTACGTCTTTTAATAAGGTTTTTTGTCAGTAACATGTCGTTTTAACCAGTGGCTTAATTGATTTGTGACTTTTCCCTAAGATAATGATAATAATAAGGTCATGGAGATGGAGCGGAATTATCACTTATATATATATTCACCGATCGGTTTTAATTAATCTTTTGAGTATATTATTATTTATTTTTTTAAACTATATTTTCTAGTGATGATCGGCAATTTTTTATTATAATTTTTTAATCTTTTTGTTTTGTGAGGTCTTCTTCTTGCATGCCCTTTGAATGTGGTCCAATATCTAGAGGCTTAAGAATGCTGCAATCCATCATTATATACATATATAAATATATATTTNATTCACCGATCGGTTTTAATTAATCTTTTGAGTATATTATTATTTATTTTTTTAAACTATATTTTCTAGTGATGATCGGCAATTTTTTATTATAATTTTTTAATCTTCTTGTTTTGTGAGGTCTTCTTCTTGCATGCCCTTTGAATGTGGTCCAATATCTAGAGGCTTAAGAATGCTGCAATCCATCATTATATACATATATAAATATATATTTGAAATAATTTTAAAATTAGAGTTGATATGGTTGAAGTCAAGAGTTAATTTATACTTTATATATGATCAGAACCATTTTTTGAATTTCTCGTTTTCACGGTATCTGGCTTTAGAGAATTTTTGGAAAATGAGAGCACTAATATTGGATTCATCAAATTTATTTTTAAAATTTGATGCAAAGTATATATTTTTCATAAATGTAAAACCTTCCTATTCATAATCTCATATTGAATTAGTCATTGGATTATTAAAATAATAATATAATATTAATTTTTTAATAATAATATTTTTAATTTTTTCTTTCATATCTTACAATTACACTAACCATATGTTAAGTAATAATTTAATTTAATACTTAAATTTTTGTTTCCCAATTAATTTGATACTTAAATTTCTGTTGAGTGAAAGATCAAAATATTGAAGTTGGAAATCTAACCGCACGGCATTGAATACTCAGGATTGTAAAAATAAAACTTAATTAATTAAATCATAAGACACCTATAATCAACCCATTCTATAGCATAAAGACACTAGTTACACATTCTTTCACAATCAAGCTCAAGAATCAAATGCCCTTCTGCCATCACGTAATCAACTCCCCTTTCAGGATACCCGTTACAACTCAAGAATCAAGACACCAGATAACTCACGTAATCAACTCAAGAATCAAGACACCAGTTACACATTCTTTCACCAGTTACATATTTAGGGTTCTTTCACACCAGTTACTCAAATGTATTCACTATAATCAACTCAGATTCATTCACTATAATCAACTCAAATGCATTCACTATAATTAACAATCACTTTAATCGGCAACAAGCATTACACAACCATTTTTGCCGCCATCACTTTAATCAAGCTCAAGAATCACCTCAAAATATTTAACATTCACTTGCTCATGATCACAATCACTTGCTGTGTCACAATTACTTCAATCGTCAATAAAGATTACACAATTTAAAAGGCTACCAACCTAGATTAAACTTAACATTCACTTTAATCTAATTTGCTGCCATCACACAAAATATTTAACATTCACTTGCTGCCATCACACAAGCATCTAAATATATCAAACTTAACATTAATAATTCAGATTACATCAAGTTAGTTCCCTTCCAAAATCATACCATAATTCAATACCCTATCAAGTGACAAAGATGAACCCCATTTTCTTTCCTTTACTACTGGAATCAAGCCACTAATTTAATTTCAAAATGATAAAGATGCTTCTTGGAATTTATATTAATTTGTAGACAAATAGTTTAAATAGCTAAGAATAACACCACTAGTCTCCTAAGAATGAAAGAAATTAACAAAGAGATTAACATGCATTACTTTTGGAAATGAGAGAAAATTCCAAGATTAGTATAATCTAATAGTAGAAAAGTATTTTAAATGTTGTCCAGTGACACGGTTTAGCACGTTTCCCATTAATTTTCAATTACGTTGCCATATTCTTTTTCTCATCATATAAATCACTCTTTCCACTTTCTCTATATTCTGTATTTGTATACACAAAATGTTAAACTTTCCTAGAAAAGCTGTTAACGTATACAAGCCGAGGATTGTACCACTTGTTTGACAATCTGCAACACTGAGTGCGACTGAAAATCATCCAAAAAAAAAAAATGAAACCAAAGTCAGTAAAATATATTTGGGTCTAATAGATGAAGTTCCTAGCCATTCACGAAAGCAAAAGCCCCCATCAGGGTTGACCAATTCCATTTCTTCTTGAAACTAGGGTTGCAGTGCATGAAAGGAGAAGAAGTGAAGCATTGGGGGAAACACAAGAAGTGAAGCACGAACCTGAAAGGAGAGAAACCACTGTGGCTTTGCTATGTTTCTGTGTGAAGCATTGAAGTTGAGATGACGAATCGGGCACTCGCACTGCGAAAACGAGAGAAAGAGAGAAATGGGATGGTGCACCTATTGAGGTGATGGAGATCCTCTAAAACCTGAAACACCTCGTACGAACTCAAACCNTGAACCTGAAAGGAGAGAAACCACTGTGGCTTTGCTATGTTTCTGTGTGAAGCATTGAAGTTGAGATGACGAATTGGGCACTCGCACTGCGAAAACGAGAGAAAGAGAGAAATGGGATGGTGCACCTATTGAGGTGATGGAGATCCTCTAAAACCTGAAACACCTCGTACGAACTCAAACCCTAGTGGACAAAGATGAACTGCTCACTCTCAAGACAAAGTGAATGGATAACTTGGCCAAAAACAGGAGAGGAAACGAAAGGGAAGAAATGGAGAGGAAAAAAGGTAGAGGAAGAACTGTGCTGGGAATCAGGAAGGGAGAGGAGAGAAAGAAAGAAAGGGCTTTTGGGATTTGGGGGTGAGGAAGAAAGCAGAGAAGAGGAAGAGAAAGTGAAAGAAAAGAAACAAGATTGTGTTCGAAATCGATCATTTTGGTAATAAAATAATACGATGGATGTTGAACAGTTGTTCTTTAAATTTGAAGATAAATGAGGATGAACTGTAGCTCATAGCTTCACAAACACGTGAAAGATGAATCTAATGCCGGCCTTTTTAAGTGAAATTCATCAAATTTTAGACATTGGGCTCATTTGATGAGTCCAATGCTAATGCTCTGACATGAGATGAGAATTTTGTGAATAGTATTAAGATAGTTTGTGGATAGTAGTGAGGTAATTTGAGCTAAATATTTATTGGATTTTGGAAAAGGTGTGGGAAAAAAAAAGTTGAATAAAAGATAGTATAAAATTAAAATATTATTAGAATAATATTTTTTAATATTATTTTTATTTTAAAATTTGAAAAATTGAATTATTTTTTATGTTTTATTTGAAAGACATTTAAAAAAGTTGTAATCATTAGTTTAAAAAAATTTATATTTAAATGATATTTAGAAAGAATATGAGATAAGATGTGATGGGGTGCCGATGAAAATTATTTCCAAGGATGCAGTTTAAATACTCTCAAGTGAACTTCTAATTGTGAAACTTTTCTTTGTCTACCTCATGTATTGTAAAGCATTTGATCTATTTGGAGATTCCCCTTCCTATAAATTGAGTTAGGGCCGGGGTTGATGAACATTAAAAAGGAGGAGTTGTGAAGAAGGCTTTTTGTACTAAACACGAACAATGGCGCCCTAGCTTGTGGTTCTAGCCCTACGTACGTTTACATCTTTATCAGAATAAATAATGCTTGAGCCACACGTACGGGCCGGGGGGCAAAATTGGGGTACTCATGTTCATTGCATGATAGCTAGACGTACTCCAATATTCTTGTCCTCGTGTCTTTTTTCCTTGTGAATACCCCAATATGCATGCACGCAAGTACGTATACGTAGCACGAGTCGTACTCTTCTTGAATAGCAGCGTAAAAGAGCTATATATGTTTCTTTGCAAATGGTCAGAGACCTGCTCAATAATCAGTATGCATGCATGGCCTTATTTGATGGTACTGAAATTGATGTGCTTAATTCTCTATACGTGAAGTGCTCGATCAATGGTGGTTATATAAAAAGTTTCACAAAGGTCCTATATATGTGGTTAATTATGTGATCTATATACTAATTAATAATTAATCCTATACACTACAACAAAAAGGATATTTTCTAATTAATTTATCGCGATCAAAAAACTATTCGCAATCAGATCGCGATAAATTGATCAGAAAAAACCGTTTTTATTGTAGTGCTAGCTCGTCCGAACTCTATGATCAATAATTCACTGGTGGAAAATGTTCATGACATGGCACGCATATGCCATGTCATAACCAATTATATTATAAGATGTGGGGTCAATTTGATATCACACATAACTATATATAAGGATCATTTGGATAAAAAAAATCAAACTTAATTGGACTTTGTAGATAGGAGGTAAGCAATAGCAGTAGCTAGCTACTTCCTACATTATTATTCTTTCAATTTTTAACGATATATTCGTGCGTGTGGAGGTTGGTGCATCGTGGACAACAACAATAAACTAATAGAAGAAAACCAAAACCAAACTTGATTATCACTACATATATACATGAATAACACCATATATTGATTACACCTGACAACGAATAGCCAAGTAGTTTTAATTAATTTAATGCAAGTCAATATATATACGATCGAGTAGCTATCACGTTAACAACTGTACGTTTCAAGCTAGATATAAGCTAGGCGTGACCAACTGGCAGAAAATCGAAGCAAAATAAAAAGGATATAATCTGGCACTACAAAAAATAAGATTTTTTATGACGATTTTATGTTTGTTGAAAATAAAATTATTATAAAAAACTTTTAATTGCAGCGATTTTTATATTGTCGCGATAGTTTTTCATCAAGTTTTTAAAATAATCCTTTCCGATGATTTTTTTATTTTTTACGACCAAAAAATTTGCTGCAAATATTAAAGTGGTCTTTTTTAGCGATTTTTTTATTCGCCGAAAAAATTTTTTGCGACGGTTTATTGTTCGATGATCATGATCTACAAGCTTCTAGTACTTCATATCATATATGAAACTTTTTCCCTCTTTTTTATTATATATGCAGTTATATATGTAACTTCTTCTACTTATCAGTACTATATATATATATATATACTTATATATATATACGTTGGAAGCTGGCCATGGTTTGTCATGTCTTTCAAGATTTGGACTAGCTACGTAGTACAGATAATATGGCACTAATTTAGGCTAGAATCAATAGATCATCGCTGATCTCAATTAGAATCAAAGAGATCTTTACAAAAATCTAAAATACTATTTATAAACCATAACAATGATGGTACGACATGCCAGGCCAATAAAATGACAACTTTATATCGAGTAGAAATTATAGAAATAAGGGGCAACCAATTAATTATAGTACATGATCAAAAAAATTATAATTAATCTTGGCCATACCAAACTTAATTTCATACTCGATCGATCGGACCAAATTGATGGAAGTTTCATATGTCACATCCTGCTTCCATCTGGCTATAATTAAAAGTAAAATCGAGGCTCATTGCAATTTTTTTAGCCTATTATATATAGAAAAAACTTGTGGATTGTGTCGACGATCAAAAAAAAATAAAAAAAATCCCACTATGGCTTTGTTAATCGCTTTATAGAAATGGCCATGGCGGATCTCACCATCACCAACAGCTTGCAGCAGTACTACTTTTGATCATGGTGACTACATGCTTGTGTACAAACTTGATCTCTGACCTCGGGCGCCTCCATTTTCACCCCTCCATGATATTTTCACCCCTCCATTTTCTTCCATATTTTCTTTTAGAGAGAAATAAAAAGAATAATTAGAAGAAAGAGAAATAAAAAGAATAATTAGAAGAAAGCAATGGAACTTTATTGAGATTTTTTATGTGTTTATTATTCTATATTTCTAAACTTAATTATAGGTTATGAGAAATATTTTAGTCAAATCTTATAAAAGTAGAGATACAAATTAATGTGATACGTTAAATTATAAAACTATTTTTATTATTAGCCTTTGGATTTAGGACTTACATCAACTCATCATTACAGTTTTTTTCAATTCTCACACAAAATATAATAAACAATTCAATTTTTTCAAATATCAAAATAATTCTAATAATATTAAAAATAATATTCTAATAATATTTTATTCAATTAATCTAAAATCATCTTAACTCATATCAATTTATCTCTAAATTCAAACAAAATCGTAATCTAACATATTATATAAAATCTCCCCAGTTTATGAGTTACTTTAATGGTTGTAGCCAGTACTTCTCATATAGGTTAAATTGATGGAAAACTTTATTCTTAAAGTATATAACTTATTGGTTGCCACCGCAAGTGTCATTACTATCATCGTGAGCATGACCCACCACTCAATATGACAATATGACGGATATATAAATTTATATAATAAAAAATATATCGATATAAGGAAGCTGCTACTCTGCCCTAGAGTACTTTGCTCTCTCACTTTATCCCTTAGTACAAAAGTGTGCGTTTACTTTTTTAAATATTAAAATAAAAAAATTAACTAGGGTGCAAAGGAATAATTGATATTGATCACGTGTTAAATTGAAAGTTAAAAATGGAAGGATGAACAATTAAAGAATAAAAGATCAGAGGAGAGCTCCATCCCATCCTATAGGGAGTTTTGATACTTGGCTCAAAAATGATTTTATTCTAACAATATTCCTTCGAGTCACAATATTGTGTGCTTCAACTTCATATGTATTGAGACCATACATACATTTTTTTTTGTCCGAACGTTACATCTTCTCTCTCCCCATATACCATGTCAATATGAGTCGAGATTCCTCTCAGATACTGATCTCTGTAAGGAATAAAAGTACAAAATCAGATGATCAACAATTAACTGCACATGATTCAACAAACATATTCCCCTAAGCTACAACATGTTAACCGATATGCTATTTTTAAAAAGTCTAGACTATTAGTTGTATAGTCAAATGTATATTCTCTTTTATTGTAGCATTCTTTCAATTTTTTTCATTTGTAAAAAAATGTATGTTTGAATAGTGAGATGATATAAGATAGTTTTGACTTTTTAAGATTTGATAAATATTGGATCCCACCAATGATTGTAAATCATTTAATAATTATTGAGTAATAGTTGTGAATATAATAATAAGTAATATTTATGGTAATTAAAAAATCATGTATAAATAAATTTAAATCCCAACATATATTTTGAAGTTGTTAGCCGAATTTACTATATAATCCCAAAAAACCAAATTTCTCTTTTAAAATATATTATTCTACTTAATTATTTTTCTATATATAGGAAATTCGGAATTTATTATTCTAATTATTATCTATTTATTATTCTATATATAGGAAATTCAGAATTTTTTATTGCAGTGGGGATGGGGTTGGTTTCAATAGATAAGATTAGCAGATGTTTCATGGGGCAGACTCCAGTAATGAGATAAATTCGAAATGGGATTGAAAATAAAAAGGAGGTAAACGGGTCACACCAAAAGACAGTGTTTTCATGCTTTTCAATATTTACTGTTAATATGTCAGAGGCATTGGTTGAAAAGTTAAAAACTCATAGATGAGATAAGTTTCGTATTATGACAGTTTGGCTAGTCAGATAATCTCATCTGCACAGTTGAGAATCTTGAGATGAGATATAGAGTATCTGAACTGGCTAACCAAATCAGGTAGAGTAGTGTGAAAGTCTTGCAATATTGAATTGCGCGATGAATCTTGATTTATTGACTAATTCTCCCTTTAAAAGAGCACTCAACAAGAAAACCTACACAAGTACTCTACAAAGTGGAAAGCTTTGTGACATCTCATAGTCGACTAATTTTCTCCTTATATACTCTTCTATCTAAAGCTAATGGAGTAAGAGATCATGCAGCATCATCTACCTAAATTGCTACACTTTACATTCTTTCATCGTTTAACATTTGGATCTAGATTTTTTGAGATGATTTCTATTTGTTCCCCAACTCCACTTTTTGTCCGTTGGAACATGATTATAAAATAAAACTATGAGGTTTATCTATAAAAAGGCCAAAAAAAAAACAAAACAAAAAGTATTCAACAGTATCCAAAGGTTGGGTTCGTAGTGCCGATCCAAACTTTTCAACTAGGTTAGTGGGCCCCCAAACCCACTGGAATCCTAGAGATTTATCAAATCCCACCTTTCACCATTTTCAAATCCGCGACCACTAACGATGTGACCGGTTACCGGTGGCTGGACTTAGCTTTGATAAAGCTATTTTGATTCGTGTATATTGTTCGTTGGTTTTATCTGGATGAAACGCCACTCAAAACTGAAAAGTTCAAGCTCTCTCTCTCTCTCTCTCTCTCTCTCTCTCTCTCTCTGCTGGTTTTCTTTTGCTCCGATCACATCCGTTTCTACGGACACAAGAAAAATTCAAAAAGACATGGAGTCCAACGAATTTGAACATCGTCTTATATCTCTGATTTGACGTTCTGTCTCAGTACTTCTTTCTACTAGGTAAGTAAGAGCCATCAAGTTGTCTGACCTTTTGAACATTTTTCTGTCTGTTAGGTTCGTTGCCAGAATTCGAGTGTAGAAGTCTAGTGTTACCAAGCCCCGCGGTTGTGTTAATTTTCTTGCTTTAGTTTCTAAGCATCCAAACGGAGATTCCTCTTTTGTTTACTTGTGTGTTTTGTGACGGGAGCTGGTTTAACTTGGCTCTTATCGCTTCGTGAGCAGCCGAGTGAATTGCAAAACATGCTCCACTCTGCTTCTACCAGTGACTTCGTGCTTTAGTAGACTCAAAAGTTTAGCTTGTTTAAGGTTCTTATTTCCGGATAATCAGGCTCTGTTGAAGCTCTTCCTATCCTCCTAAAATACCACCACATCGTGAACCTTCCGCGTTCTTTGTAAAAAAGTCTGACAAATTTCATGGCATACTCAGTCCAAAAAGTCCATAAATTTGTTCTTAACGTTTTCCAACCTTTGTAAAATACCAATCACATAAAGTCTGCAACTTGATCTCTGAGAGAGGGGAGTTTTCGCGATGGGCCTTTTGCTTATTGGGTCAACGGGGCCTCCAATAAAACGACGGGCAGGTTTGAGGATAAAACAGGCGGGGCGAGGTTCATACAGGGGCAGCTAGGGGCAAGATTTTCTCATGTGATAATCTGTCTGAGTTTTCTGTTGGTAATAATTGACCTTTGTAAATTCCTTGAGAGCCAGCCAAAGTAATGGGGACTACTGCTTTGAGACAGTTGTTGAAGAGTCTCTGCAGCAACTCATATTGGAAATATGCGGTATTTTGGAAGCTTGAGCACCACGGCCGAATGTAAGTTTCTCTTCATCAACTTATTTCTGACTTGGGGTTTTTGAAATTAGGTTCTCTTTAGATTTATGGGGTCTTTGTCTTAATTTTGAAACTCTCTCCA
>QEOT01008036.1:20541-43844 GCA_003123785.1 Pterocarya stenoptera
CTCACACAAAATATAATAAATAACTCAACTTTTTCAAATTCCAAAATAAAAATAATATTATAATAATATTTTATTCAACTTTCAACAAAACGTCTCATCTAAACTGCATAACGAAATGGGGCGTTGTTTACTGTAACTTATCCGTTGCTCCAACTTTCTGAAAGACTTATATTTACTAGGAAATTAAGTTGTTTACTGTATGTTTTGTGTATGTTATGAATATATGAATCTAGTTGATGTCTCCTGTATGATGTTAGTTTCCTTGATATTTCAGGATTTTGAGCTGGGAAGATGGGTATTGTGGTTCTAAAAAAACAAGAGAACCTCTGGAGAATATCTCAGATGGCATTGACTATGAAAATGTGAATGAGATATTTTCAACATGTGAAATGATCAAAGGTGATGATGATGGAATCACTGCAATGGGATATCCATTTGGACTAGCTGTAGCTAGTATGCCATCTCGTCAGTATGCCATGGGAGAAGGGTACTAACTTGAGCTTTTCCCTTACCAGTAAAGAACTACGTACTTTTTGCCTTACTCTCCAGTGTAATTTAGTGCATATATTTTTACCAAATGTGTCTTCAGGAATATGATATCAAGCATACCCTAATTTTTTGTTGAGAAATACTTCTTGGGTGAAGGTTTCCAGGATGAAGCCTCATTGGTTTGATCCTTCTCTCATCCCACCGATGCTGGACGGATGAGAGAAGGATCAAACCAATGAGGCTTCTTTTTATATCAGACATTGAGTTTTTAAAGTATTTATAATTGACCCTGGATTTATTAAAATTCATCAGGATTGTTGGTGAAGTTGCATATACAAGGAACCATTGCTGGGTTCTCTCTGAAAATACTTATACTAGTGAATTCAACTCTAAGTTAGTTCCTGAGGTGAGTTTCTAATAATATTGTAATAATAGTAAATTTAAGGGGAAAAAAATTTGTTGATGGTTCCGACGATACTGGACAGATACCTCACAAATGTATGTTTTTTTCTTTGATAGTATCCAGATGAATGGCTACTTCAATTTGCAGCAGGTATCAAGGTAACTTCATTCTGAATTATTCCATACCAACAAATCTGTTCTATTTGTTTTCACCTGGACAGCCTTGAGTGTGCCACTGCACCCATTAAGCTAACTTGCAATTTGGTGTCTCAAATTTCACATATTATTATTTCTGAATGATTGAAGAGTTGATTATTTACATTTGAGCAGACTATTCTGTTGGTACCTGTACTTCCACATGGAGTTCTACAGCTCGGCTCATTGGAGTGGGTGCGTATTTATTCTCAACTCATATGTTGGACTATAATGGGAGTTTCCCTCAGAAAAAAAGTCACTCTAGTACCAACTTTTGTAGTGTTGTCCCGTGTTGTTCTATTTGTTAACCTCCATATGAAGTAGTGATGTAAATAATATATAACTTAAGCCTAAGGGGTTCAACCTCCCCAAAATGAAAAAAAAAAAAAAAGAGGAGAGAAAAATAGCATTTCATGTTCCTCAGGTGACTTTTACCTATGTGTTGGTAAATCTGATGCATTCCTGTGGCTTTGTCAATTTTCATCTTATGTGGGGCATTCTTCTCCAGATTCCTGAAGATGTGGCCATGGTCGCTTATGTCAAAGAAAGATTCAACACCCTTCACAATGTTGCAGGGATTAATGTACTGCTCACTTCAAATGGAGACATGCAACCTCAAACTTCATCACCACTAATGTCTGGTGTCCTGGAGAACTTAGGGGAGGCCTCAGACTTAACCGTTAACCCTCTGAAGGCTGAAGATTTTAAAGCTTTTGACCACGTTAGACTCAATAAAAACAAAGTGTCTACTTCAAATGTAGCGCCAGTGTTGATGGTTCAAGATGCTGTTCAAGTATCTGAAACAAATATTCCAAGAATGGTCAGTGCTGCAAGCCAAAATGTGAGTGGTCTTCCACCAAATAGCATCCTTGGTATATCAACCCCTCCATGCCAATCTATAAATGCTAGCCAGTTAGAAATGTCAAAGGCTAAGCTGTTTGGATTCTCTTGTCTGAGAGAATCAGAGGCTTATCCTCAATTTAACAGCTCCAAGTTGGGAGGTTTTGAAGAACCCTCCCGTGGAATCAATCCTTTGTGCAATGGATTAATGACATTTGGAGACACAAGGGCTAACGATACAGATCATAATAGTGCTAGTAGTTTCACTAGCCAACCCGTAGATTCTGAGCTACACAAAGCACTTCGACCAGCTTTCCAGAGTCATGCCATTGAACACATGCCGGACACATCTTTCTCAATCGGGGATCCATGTAGAAGCACAAATTTAACTCGCAAAATAGATCTCTTTGATGGTAGCAATCCATCATGGTTTTCTAAAGGTGATGATGCAGATTATCTCTTGGAAGCTATAGTTGCTAGTGTGTCTAGCTGTTTAGAGGATACTTCAACTAATAGATTCAAAAGTACTAGCTCATCTACAACGTTGTTGGGACAATGTGCCAATTCCTTCCAGTCACAGAATCAATATGATCCAAGAGAGCTAATGAATGATGATTCAACTCCATGGAGCCATTTTAGATCTTCGTTTGTTTCCAGGGACAGAAGTGGCATTTCTGGTTCAGTTTCTTCCAATAATATGAGGAACAAATTGATTAATAAAGAGCAGCAAGAAAAATGCAAGGGCTCCACACAGCCTATGAGGCGAACCAAGCTATCCAATGCCATCAAAAGACAAGCTAGAATTGGTGAAAACCAAAAGACAAGACCAAGGGACAGGCAGATGATCCAGGATCGGCTGAAGGAGCTCCGACAACTTGTCCCAAATGGTGCAAAGGTGAGTGCCGTCTCAGGGTGAGCATTTGTCACTTGTATGTTTTCTCATCCTGTCTAATTCAACTGTGAGCCGTATTTTATGTGCATTCAGTGTAGCATTGACAGTCTCTTAGACCGAGCAGTGAAGCATATGCTGCATTTAAGAAGTGTAAACAACCAGTCTGAGAAATTGAGGCAATTGGCACATCGAAAGGTATGCAAAGTCTGCTTGTATCTGTCAAATTATTTATATCAACTACCCATATAAACAGTTATTAAAAAAAAAAAAGAGTTCCAATTATTATATTCAGATAAAAGAAATCATAGATTAGAATAAAATTTAGAGTATATAGGCTATGTTTATACAGTTTAACATAGAATAGGAGAGACTCCATGCTTATTTAGTTGACCATGACTGCATTTGAACATGAATGATTTCACAGAATTCATATAATCCTCGAGGACAATTGTTAGGGGGGGAAATTAGGCTGAGACAATGGATTGTCAAATAATTTACACCAGATCGATCACACTTGGAAAAGGAAGCTTAGTTGGGATTTGGACTGATGTTGCATATTGCAAATTATAGGGGTGTTTGCAAGCCTCTTGAAACGTTTATCAATATACACGTACTTTATTACTCATACAAACAATATATATATTATTTGTTAATCATCAGAGATTAGAAATTAAAGGTAGTTGAATCAGTTATGTAACCAGCCTACTAAGGTCATGTATAAGCTGGAAGTAAGAAGCAGAATTGAAGCGCTATGCAGGTGGCTGACCAAGAGAACAGGGGATCATCTGAAACGAAAAATGGGTGCCAAAATGGGACCAGCTGGGCTTTTGAATTTGGCGATGGACTTCAATCATGTCCCATAGTTGTGGAAGACCTTGAATATCCAGGACACATGCTGATAGAGGTCTTTACCATCATCAAAATGAATATCAATATACCCAAAGTTATTGCTTGGAGACTAACTTGACTAAAAACTTTTTTTGCCAATTGCAGATGCTATGCAATGAACGTGGGCTCTTCCTGGAGATTGCCCAGGTGATTCGAAGTTTGGAGTTCACCATCTTGAAGGGCGCAGTCGACTACCGTTCGAACAATGCCTGGGCACATTTCATCGTTGAGGTAATTATCTGTACAAATCAGGTCTTAATGACACACGAGTGCCACATATTTTTCTCAAACACTACATCTGTAATGTGCACAGGGTCCGAAAGGCTTTCATAGGATGGATATGTTCTGGCCTCTCATGCATCTTTGGCAGTGCAAAAGGAACCCCATTTCGAGCAAGTTTTGATACACAATATTTCTTTTATGTAAATTGTGTGTAATGGTTTTATCTTCTAAAGGCCAAACAGTTGCATTGACGCTAGAAATGCTTCATCTTCCAGTCTTTGCATTACATGGCAAATTAGTAAGTCACAGGTCTAACCCACTCTGTGAAGTATCAAGTGTGGGATTATTGTACGTGTATGCAAACAAGACTTTTATTATGCACATCATACATTTAAAAAAAAAGAAAAAGAACTGTTTCTGTTTTTTATAAGAACCATCCAAGCAAAACTGTCAACCATTTGTCCTCAGTTTACAATTTTGAAACTTAAAGGGGTCTTTCAGCCAGCAGAAGTGTGTGCCACCAGCCACATGCGACATTTTTTGGCTTATAACCATTGATTGAAACTTGAAAGGGAGTGTTTCGATCTACGGAGTCGCCAAGGCCGAGCTGCAAGCAAGCAGAAGATAAAGGTCAATGCAACAATAAGATACTGACAATTTATATGGTTCAATACTTCATGAACAACTTGCCTGGCCATATTTGTTCCATCCCCAGCTGAATAGTTGGCCGTCCTCTTCAAGAAACACAAACACATATCAAAGTAAGAGTCTTTTAATATCAGGCTTTGTTTAACCTCATATTTGGCTAAAGAACTTGCATGAGACAAAATCGTTCAGGAATCCAGGCACACACTCCAAGTTAGAAAGCACATTTATGAACGCTATAACTACTACAATTTGGATAACTGGTGTTATTCAACCTAAATCTCATACATAAGGTCTGTAAATCTTATGTTTATTTCCAACTTCAGCATGATGCTATTCCTATCACTCATTGTGACAACCCATGCATGCACGACGACATGGTAACCTTACAGGATATCAGTCTGATATACTCTCCCACTCGATTTCTTTCTTTTATTGATCAAGCATAATATAAATGACTTGTTCAAGCCACTTCGTTGCAGTCGGAAAAAATCAAACCTGTTAGTACAGCACTGTGTCGTGCGCCACAAGATACTATTTTGGCATGCTTACTCTTGAGACTTGGAGCTTCCAAAAGCTTAGGTAGACTCTGAAGCAGAAGAAGGAATCCTTTAGCTTGTTATATGATAATATCCTCTTAAGTGATTCTCAAGAAAGACAACCTAAACCAGTAACCATTGGAAATAGATACGAGTTGGACAAATGCCACAGCCTAGGCCGCCAATATATTGCACACACTGGTGCTAAGATAATATGCATTTTAATGATACATAAATGAAAATGCAATATGTTGATTGGTGTGAATCATTGAATATCACATGAAAGGTAGGAAAAAATTTGAGCTTAGCTTCTGCATCATATTGCTAATGACCAAGATGGTTCATCGTAGCAGAACCTGACAGTCACCTATTAATTGACACACAACTCATCTGATTAACTGGTTCTGGGATGTACCTCATCCTGGTCACCTTCAGTACCCAACTGTCCAAACTGATTCCCACCAAAGGCATATGCACGACCTTCGGCAGAGATACATATGGTATGCCAGAGTCCCGCAGCAACTCTTTCCACTCGGGTACCCGATAAAGAAGAAACATAAGTTGGCCTGAGCTGGTCATCTGTACTTCCTTGCCCACACTGAACAAGAAGAATCCACACCAGAAAACAAAAAAAAAAAAAAAAAAAAANAAGGTATTGACATGAAGCAACAATAGAACAAAGCATGTAGAGATTAGAAAAAAATGTGAAAACTCTAAATTAAGCTGAAGATGAATGTGCATTCAGCAAACACAAAAACTAGGATAGCTCTCAAGCTAAACTGCAATGCAAAAAATTCTTCCATCCCAATTTCTTAAGTTCACAATTCTATTATCAGACTTTCTAAAACATGAAAAGGCCAACAATGATGGCAGACTGGATTGCCATTAACTAAGCCATCTCTGCCATGCCTAATCTAGATGAAAGGCTTTCATCAAATACTTCTTAGCTAGATATAGTGGCGTGGACAATACCACATAGTGCAAAAAAGACCATCAGTAAATGTAAAACAGTTCACTCAGGGATTTGGGGCCATAGAAAGCTCACCTGTCCATGAAGCCCCCAGCCAAATGTAAGTAGTCTCCCAGCATCTATGATTGAAAAAGAGGATGAGGGAAGAGACAAAAAGTAAGTCAAATAGTAGCCAAGAAAAAAATGCTTAGCAAATAGTCAGTTAACATATCTACTAAGTACATTGAATCAATATAGCCAATTAAAGAATGCAGATGATAGACTATGTTAGTAGCTATGTAATGAGATCAACAAGTCCAACTAAAAAAAACTGCTTGATTCTCAACTTGAACCGTGTCTAGAATCCAATGAAATTCATGTAGGGGATTACAGTTGAAGAAGAATCTTTGAGATAGGCCATGGAAAAGATGTACAGCGCTTTGACCACTATAAAACCAACCGTGGAATTCTGACCTGTTATCACTGCACTATGCCGACCTCCACAAGCAATTCCTTTCACGCGGCTTCCAAGAATCTTAGAAACCTCTGTTGATGACCTCATGCTTTCTTTCCCTGAAGCAGATTGCTCGATACATTGTATGATGTGAGGAGTAGCCACCGTCTTTACCCGAATGCCCAAACCTAGCTGCCCTTCGCCTCCATAGCCCCAACCCCACACCTGTCCCACATCTGAAAAACTTTGGTAAAAACAGGAAGCATCAACTGTCTTGCTTTACATCAAAAATCTTCCATAGCTTCGTGCTTCATACAACCTACAAAACTATGTAGTGTGACCACAAAGAACCAACAACCACACCTGAGACCATAAGCAAACTTGTGCTGGTGATCCAAGACGCAAGTGGATTTACCTGACAGTGCTAATGTGTGGCGCCCACCAGCAGCAACAGTGATGATCCTGACTCCAACACCCAAATTTACAAGACATGGCGATGCTGTGAAAAAATCATCCCCAGAGCTATCAGATTCTTGCTTGGCTAGTGATATTTTCCTCCGCTTCCCAATTTCCTCTCCCATCTGTTTCTTATCAACATGAGATATTGCGCCACCAATCATATTTGAGTGCTGATCCTTTGCACTTGCTGCAAAATAGGGAAATTTCCTTATTTACTCTAGAAACAACGGAAAGGTCCACCGTTTGTTTTATTACAGTACAAGTAAAAGAAATCACATTGGTCATTTAGTTGTGAATTTTGTTTCCCAGTAGTATCCTTTTGTAAACTTCCCACAATAACCAAATCATGCACAATTGTTTCCGAGGGAACACACTCCTTCCAGCCCCAAGTGTATACGCCACCTGTCTCTGTACATCAAGAAAAAAATTCAGGTTAGCAACACTGTTTGAATTGAAAACGAGATTGTGGGAGATCTGCTCATCCTTGATATCATGAGATCGCCAAGCCATTATTAAAGAGTGTAACCAATACTAATTCTAGTTCATGTATATTACATTTTCCCTTCAAATGCCATCCAGAAACAAAAAGGGCAGCCATTATCCACGAATTTATCTACAAAGCACATAATTGTTGTTAGGCACATTATTATTGCTAGGTCTTGCCCATATTGAACCGTCATAGCATTTTCCCTCTATGATTCCTGTTTCTATTTCTCAATCACCACACCGAGCCTGGCTTTTCTAGAGATATATCAGACAGCCACTAGTGATGCCAAATATCATCGAGAAGACCAGACGCAGACCCAAGCCAGCTTAATAGGCGCCAATGACTCAATTGAAGGCAAATACCCACTACCAACAAGGCAACACTGAGCAGGTGTACCTGAGGCATCACAAAAAGGATGAAGAGGACAATGTCCCATATCATGCCATACCAGGGACATCCAAACCAGAATAACAGAGGATGTATCTAGTCTCCTGGCACCTAATCAACTAACACGTTTACTCGTTCTGTATGGGAGAAGCACCTGCACACCATAAATCTGCTGCTTTCCCCACTTCCCAAGTCTATTGAAGCTCAATGGCAGAAAGGGATATCCACCAAAAGACAAGACAGACAGTCATTGCCTATACGACATCACCTAACAAGGTAATGACATCCGGTATATAGCACCTCATAAGGGAAGCAAAAATAAAGAAGGCATACACGGAGTGTTCAGGTATCAACAACTCTGTCATTTTACATTTTCTAATATTTACACTGAGCTATCTGTGGCAAAGAGTAAAGAGAACCTCCTAGATCGTTGACTGACTGGACAGTCGGAGGACACCCTGAAATACTACCAGGGTCGCCTCTTTCACTATTTCGCAGGACACTCATCCCAACTTCAGCCCAAGGTTAGTAGACCCATCAGACCAGAAGATTACTAAGTGTTTAGCCAGAAATAGTTATAGAGCTCCATCAGTGCACAGAGGCAAGCCGGTGTATACCTATGTATAGTTGTTTGCTTTTTCTTTTACAATGAATGTTTAAGATAATTTTCTTCTCTCTATGTCCAAATTCCAAAGTACTGGAAGTAAGACTGTACCTGTGACTGAAACACAATGGGCCCAACCAGCAGCTGCCTTCACCACAGCAGCCTCAGTGGGGAGTGGAAAAGGCTCTGGAGTTTCCTTCACAAGGTGTTGCAGTAGATATTAGATGAAAGATCAATTCGAGAGGGTAAAAAAAACACATAATTTCATTAGGTATAAGATCACAGCATTACCCCATGCTTTCCTGAAGTCAAATAGCTTTGAACTTCATCATTTACCGAGCCCCACGTTATGAGCTTCCCCGTCTCTGGTACATAACGACATATCACCCACAATAAAATTGTAAGAAGTCCAAAGAAAAACGTAAAATAAGAGCATCCCAAATAGCAAGCAGAACTCAAAGCCGAGACCTTTGCAATAAACAAAATTACAGATACACAATTATCTCCTTTGATTTAATAAATTATCAAAATCATTACAATAAAAAGCAAAGAAGAGCAAGAGAATAGAACTAGAATAAACGGAATCAAATCTAAGACTCCAATCGGAAATTGCTAAACCAAAGTCTTAAGCTCAAAACCATTAGTAGAACAGAAGAACAAAAGAAAAAAAAAATTACACTTTCCCCAGATGCACTACGGATCGATTTAAAATGAATTTAAACTTCGGGTCAAGATTTTAGTGTAATCAGATCGTAATGAGATTGCCATTATTGTGTTTTGTGGTTTGATAATACGAACTTGACAAGCGTAATTAGCAAAAACAAAATGACGATATGAAACTCAACGGAGATGGAGATTCAACCAGAGATGGCCATTGAAAATCCACAACCACCACCACAAACATCCTTCCACGCTTCTACACCGCCTTCCGGAAGCCGAACCGGAACCGGAGAAAGTATCGGAGATTTCTCCGGCGAAGCTCCCGGTATATATCCCCACATATACACCATCGCCTCTTTACATTCCTCCATATCCTGACACTCTTCTCTTACACTTCCATTCATCGTGACTTCAAGTTTTCAATCTCTCTCTCTCTCTCTCTCTTTCTCTCTTTATTCTATGCCGGGAGTTTTTGGGGCGTATCATTTCCGAGGACACAGCGTATGCCACGTAGGACGTCCACGTGGTTGAGAGAACCACGTGGAGCGATCGGAGCCACGAAGAAGGATTAAATTTTTTGAAGCTGGAAGTTTCTGGAAGATGAACTTTCCTTCTCGCGTTCGAAGCTTTTACATAAAGTGGTTGACACGTGGTGGACCCTATACCCAATTTTATATTTTATGGGCTTTAAAGTAATATTTTGTTTAAATCTGTTCTGCGTGTCTTCACGCTGGACACCGAATCTAGCCTCGCAGGCTACCTACTGCGTTGTTGCGTGGCACTTTTATAACCGTTTAGATTAATATCCTTTTCATGGACGGTCAGGAACTGCCACGACGGCTATAAATTTTTTTTTTTTTTTGAAACACGACGTCCATAAATATGGTTCAACTATTACCTTCTTAATGTTTATTTATCAATATAAAGTTAGGCTAAACTTTGTTTTGGAAATTCCATTTTTATATTGTTTCGACATGTCACCTGTCAAGATTTCTGTTTCTAGAATAATAATTTTTTTTTAAAATTATTATATTTATTAGTTGGTGTAAATAACACATCTAATAAAATATTTACATAGCCTAATTGATTTGAAAGTGAAATTTTAAAATTTGAATCTTATAAATCAAATCTTATCATATAAGTGATATAGATGGTGTGCTTTACACACTCACGAATAGAAACTCTTATTTTTTTTTTTAACTCTATTTCTTCTAATATTAATTTTATGGGTGTGGGTTGGATTAAATTTTCATCAGAATTAAAAACTAGGCTATTGAATGTGAAACTTTTATCATATAGTTAGTAAGGACACGTATCTTACATTTAATAAGTCTAATCTCAATGAGAACTAAATCCAAATTTACCCTAATTATTTTTTTGAAACATTCATTTCATTAATGAACCGAAGTTACAACTGTGACTTAACAATACATGAATAATCGAGATTATAAGTCAACTACGCATCAACTCTGGGGCTTTTCCACACACAAATTTCATTGTGGTGGACAATTTGCTCCAATTTTAATTCTAAATACTTTCAAAGCAAAATGCAATTTATTAAGAAGCCTAAGATCATGTTTGGGATTCTAGTGATAAATATAACTTATAGTTCTAGGACTTCTAGCTTATAGCTTAAATAATAAGTTATGCTATTAAAAAATTATTTGTTGTTTGGTAAGTATATATTTAAAACACTTTTAAACACGTTACATTTGTTTGGAAAAAAAATTTAAAAATGACTTTTTAAGGTAGAAATGTCATAATACAACATTTGATTTTTTTTAAAATGATGACCATATCTTTAAAAGTTTGAAAATTATACTTTAATATGTATTACTCAAATAATCTAATTTTTTCATTAAAGAGTTTTTAATCATTTTTTAAGATTTTTAATACAACTCCAAATAGGCACTAAGTGCATCAACAAGATACACCACAGGAAATGGCTTATTTGCCTTGTTTGTTTTCGTGACTAAAACTCAAAATTTTGAAAACTTTAAAAACCTCCTATCTTATTATTACAACTTTCCAAAATTTCAATACAAAATGAAATAAACAATTCAACTTTTTCAAATCTCAAAATAAATATAATATTAAAGAATATATTCTAACAATACTTTATTTAATTTTTTAACTTTAATCTCAACTCATCTTATCTCTAAAAACAAACGAGATAAATTGTCTCTCCACTGAACGTCTTATATATTTAATTACACACCCATCTTTTGTTTTGAGTGATCACCAACTCCGTCGGAATCGCTTTCCTTGAACTTGATTATTCAAACACCCTCTTTCCTATTATCTTCGTCGAATGTTATATTCATTCAACTTGTTTGTAAATAAAATTATCAGCATATATAAAATAGTTCATCTATATTGTTCTTCCCCACATAGTGACTAGATTATATCATCATGATCGGTGAAATGTCACATCATGGCAATGAAATGTGAGTATGCCAGATATATATAACTCCATATAGAAAAAACTACTTTACCTTCCAAGTTCAACCACTCTATTTGACCGTTCGGAGAACAAAATAAAAAAATTTAATTTAATGATTAAAGAAGTGATTTTATATATATATATATAGGCGTTGGCTTTTCCAAAATACACAGTTTAAATGAACTGTAAGCCACACATGACATTCAACAAAGAATGTTAGGTGGCTTAGTCTTAATTACAACAACATAAAAATCAACAATAATTACTTTGCAGTATAGACTACTGCAAGCAACTTATTATTACTTTAACACGATCGAGGATGCCAGCATTGCAAAGCAAGTAAAAGCTGGCTGCAAGCTGAGAATGCAAACATACAAGATTGAATTCGCTAGAAACCAGTCACTGTGTATCCTCCATCGACACAAATTACTTGGCCAGTGACGTATGAAGCAGCAGGAAGGCAAAGGAATGCCACCACCGTTGAGACCTCATTTGGCTCTGCTAGACGACCAAGAGGAGTCCGAGAAATTGGGTTGTCATATCCACTAGAACGAAGAGCATCCTGATACAAAATGGGAATATCATTTAACACGACGTTTATGCTAATTGATATGATTTTTATGCTGAAATATTGTGAACATTTCAAAGAAAAAAAGACCACCTCAAGTTCTTGTCTGAACTTAGAACAATTAATTTTAAGTTAAAAAATAAACAAATCATGAAACAATTATTAGTGAAAAAAACATCATGAAGTGGGTCTTACAACATTCACTAGAGATACTTGAATTGTGGAGATCTTGATCTTAATTCAACCATTCATAGGAGGCATACTAAAATACTAACATGAAACAATATCATAATGAAATTCACATTGAGATAGGGGATGGATGGGGTCGAGATATTACAGGGGGTATATCCCGGGTCCTGACAGCCCACGGTGCAACAGCGTTCGAGCGAATATTGTCCTTTGCCCATTCACAAGCCAAGTTCTTTGTTAATTGGTTGATTGCTCCTGAAAATTATAAGCAAGGATAATAAAATCAAATATATCAGAGAACAAGAACATGAAGAACAATACATGTTTTCTCATCTTTCTTTCCTTTTTATCTTCTTCGATCCTTAATATATATCAAGCAAATTAAGCAACTTAATAACGCGCCTTTGGATGCTGCATAGCCTGAAACTTTAGGTAGAGCTATGACACCAGCGATGGAGGATACGAACACAATACTTGCAGCTCCTGATGCTTTCAGAAGTGGGTGTGAAAGTTGGCAAAGATGGAAGGGAGACTCAACATTGGCACCCATTGCAGCAGAGTAATCTTCTAAAGTATGCTGTATAGCGTCTTTGAGCATCCATGCTGCAGCATTGTTTACCTAACGCATATATGCATGCATGCGGCAAATTTAAATTGAAGGATGAGTGGGAACACAAATCATAACAAGCTAGCTAAACAATGCTATGTTTAAAACCTGTCTTAAGGTGCTTGCCAACCAAGGTACTGGTAGAGTTTCACGTATACAACTTTTATTAAACCCATATTTACAAGAAAATTAAAAAAAAAAAAAATTATTTGTTATCTTTCCTTTGTCTATCAATCACTTAATACCGTATCAGTCATTCGACGATGAAAAAGATAATAGTTAAAAAAAATGATAAATAAAATTTTAACATTTTTTATGAAATAATTGTGATAATTGGTTGTAAAACTGAGCAATACTACTCATCATTTCACACCACATATTTTACATATTTTAAGATTATTTTTTTTTATTTTTATTAAACTAATTGAATTGTTTTACTTATCATCCATACACTATATACTTATTATAGGAAAAAAAAATTAAAATCAATATAATGTGTTGAGATGAAAAGTAAAATTGTCCATATAAAATAATTGTGTCTTTGTTATTATTCTACGAAGAAATATAAAAAACGATGAGAAAATCAAGAAAATCTTAAAATCTTATCCATTGGTACTGTCCTGAACATGTCCGCAATCTTGGAATCTTATCCGGAATTATTTATTTGCTAGTTATTGGAGGAAGAGTACAAGTACAGAAGCTAAGATGCAGAGCAAAGATAGTGTTTGCTTCCTCAGAAAATAATTAAAGAATTATGCAGAACCAACAAAAAATGATAGAAAACAAAATAAAAGAAGATGGAAAGAACAAAAAGAAAATAGAGAGAAAAGAAAAGGACGAAAATTTACAAAGATGTCGAGCTTGCCACCAAAAACAGAGGATACAGTCTCGATGAGCTTCTCCCTCTGGGATTTGGAGGTGAGGTCACAAACTGAACTTGTTACTTTGAACCCTTTAAGTTCCCATTCTCTTACTCTCTCATTGAGCTCTGTTTGGTTACGGGAACAAGTATGCACTAACGCCCCAAGTCCAGCCAGCTCTTCTACTATGGCATATCTGAGTAATTCCATCTCCAGATTCAATCAACATATATAATTCGATTGCAAAATACTGAAAAATACAAAAAAATCTCAGAGAAGAGAGAGAGAGAGAGAGAGAGAGATGAATGGAGAAGCTCACCCAATGCCTTTGGTTCCACCAGTGACAAGGGCGGTCTTGCCCTTGAGAGACCATCTCTGGTCTCTGAAACTGGGCTCTGCCTCTGCCATGTTTTTACTTCTGCTATTCTTCGCAGCCTCTAGCTTTGAAGTAGTCAAGAGGCAAATGCCGTGGAGTTAAGAGAGGTGTTCATGAGTTCAAGTCCATTATAAACTGAAATGGTCTTTGACTTTCTCCATAATAATTGCACTGTCTGCCAATCATAGCGATGACATGATCACGCGCCAGTCAATGCAGATCTTTGTCCTTAGATCCTTTCTACACATTGAGGCATTGACTTTCTATATGAAGAGAGAAATTAGATTGTTTAATTTTATAGCTAGATAGTTACATTATTGGACTTACTTGGTTGGATTTTAAAAGATTTAAGACTTTAAAATCCAAATTTCTTGTTTGGATTACATGTTAAAAAATGAAAAAAATTTTAGTCATAAAGAGATTTCATAAAAATAAACTCACAAATTGACGCGGCTTGATATGATATGTTAGATTGCAAAGTTACGTTTATTGTACAGTAAATTTAACATATTATATGAAATCATGTCAATTTGCACTAAGAGAAATGCTTAATCTATACATAAATCTTATCCAATAAAGCTTACACGCTGATATGATATAATATAATTTATTAGATTATAAAACTTTTTTTTATTGTAAAATAAATATAATGTATTACATTAAACCACGATAATTTGTAATCATTTTTTATAGAAGATTTTGTGTGTAGACTTAAATAGAAACTAAAACCAAACAGGCTTTTAAGATTTTTAAAATCAAAATCTTGTTTCAAATCTAAATCTAAATTCTTGTATGCAAAGCCTGTTATCTTTTATGTATTGAATTATCTGATTTGTAATGTTAATCGTCTAAATTAATCTACATCGACATGCTGATCAACGTGGTATATAAAAAAACATTGTTGAATCTCTTTAATTAATTTAGTTAAATCAGAAAAGATGAGAATTCACTATTTGGCTGGACATGTATGTCCACTTGTTATAATGTGTGTGTGTGTATATATATATATATATATATATATATATATGATGGTCTGATGGTACTCATCCTAAGACCTGATCAACCGATTCTTCATCCGCTTCTAGATTATCATGCTATATGAGAATATTACAAATCAATTATAATTTTGAGAAATGATATTTACAGTCTTTATTATACAAACGTCTTGTAATTATTTTGAAAAATAAAAGAACAGTAAATATGAGATTTAAATGAGAAAAGTCTAATTTTTTAATAGTAAATTCAACTCTTTTTTAAAACGATGCGCGTCACTTGTATACTCTACGATTGTATGTAGTATTACTCTTATATTTTTTATAGGTATTTTATAGGTATTGAAAAAAGTGATTAAATATGGAATCAACATGAAAAAAAACTAATTTTTTAATATTAGACATTCACTACTCTTTTTCAAAATAATTATGCGACGTTTGCGCACTTTACGACTGTATATATCATTATTCAATTATTATTATGAAAAATGCTAAGCGTCCCGCTTTCAGCTCCTATTAGGAGCTACCGCTGGCTTTTTTTGTTTTTGTTTTTGTTTTTACTTCTTGATTAAAGAAGTGTTTTTTAATGATGTTGTAAATTTTTAAAAATATATATATTTAAAAGTGTTAAACAAATACATGTAAAAAAAAGCATAAAAAAAAAACATGAAAATAACTAGCGGGAACTAGGAAAATGATAATCTCACCACTGATTCTTACAGCTCGATGTTACTGTTGAAATTTTTCATTTTATTTTTTAATTCTTCTTTTTATTTAGTGATTAAGTAAGTATTTTTTAATAATATTATGATTTTTATATTTTTTTTAAATATTTAAAAGTATAAAAGAATACATGCAAAAAAAAAACAAAAAATAAAAAATAAGAAGAACAATTATACCTAACGGTAGCCGGAACGGTGGGCGTACCACCATCCTATTATTATTATTATTTTAATGAATTTTGTTTGAAGGACGTGTTGAGAATTCAGTAATTCACGTTAGTTTGGCATACGTACGCATGATCCTCAGAATTGGTCAAGCAATATCATGTAATAATTGATTGTTGTCGATTTCTCAATAATATTATATGGGTAATGATGTATCCACAATTATTTT
The DNA here is from genome assembly GCA_003123785.1 of Pterocarya stenoptera. Classification (NCBI taxonomy): domain Eukaryota; kingdom Viridiplantae; phylum Streptophyta; class Magnoliopsida; order Fagales; family Juglandaceae; genus Pterocarya; species Pterocarya stenoptera. The sequence continues at coordinate 36,805 of QEOT01008036.1, forward strand.
ATAATTTATTTTAAATTAATTAATATAATTATGACACTTTATTAAAAGATAATTTTAATTTTACTTAACTATCCTTCATTTTAAATAGAATAATACACTACTAGTAAACGAATTGTAAGCTTAATTTCCCATATTATATTAAGATTTTTCTATGAAAATAATAATAATTGATTAATTTCGTAAAAATTTTCCCAAATGCAAATAATTATATGAGAATGATCTTTCTAAAAAAAAAAAAAAAAACTCACGACATTTCTTTTAGGAAGGTGCTAAGAAATTGTCTTTTTTTCATTCCCCAATTTGTAGTCTATTTTTTTTCATTCCCATTGTTAGCAATCCCATTAGGATGTTAAGATGGTCTCAATTAATCTCAATATCCAAACAATACTGCTAGAGACAGTATGCGAACTCCTTTGACCATGTCAGCAATTATATTAAATAAAAAATAAAAACAAAAAAGAGGAAAACAAAAAAGGGAAGAAATATCATTCAAGCTTGGAAGGAGAAAACGCGACTCTTGTGCATCCTCTCTCAGATCTCTTCCTCTCTCAGATCTCTTCCTCTCTCAAATTTCATAGATATTTTCTCAGTTCTCTTCCTCGACATTGTAAAGTTCTCATAATAGATACATAATTGATAATTACAAATTTATAAGCACAACACAGTTCCACCACCCAAGAATCCTTGTACTCCACGATAAATGGATTTCATAATTTAGAAATAAGCTCCATCTACAAAACCAGAAAATGGGTCATAATCTAAAATATACAAAGCCAAAATCCATTCTCCACAATCTGGTCCAGAATTTATGTTTAGAACAGTGAATTCTTAGATGTACTACAACTTCCAACATATAGGGTTTGTCGCGTTAGGGTTAGGGTTGGGGAATGGGATCGCACAGAGAGAGGGAAGGAAAGGGAGAGCCCAGGGAGAGAAATCGAAATGTGAAATGCATCGTTTCGTCTGGATCTTTGCACAATTTCAACTTCAATCAAACGTACCGTTTTATTTACTCCAAAATGATGCGTTTGACTCCACGTAGGATACCTTTCGTAGGGCCTTCCCTTTTCACAATTGCAAATAGATTTTTTCATTTAAATATTACTCTCATACAAACACCTTTCAATTCTAAATTTTTAACTTTTCAAAATTTTCATCTAATTATCACGTAATCATTACAAATTTTTTAAACTTTCGAACAAAACATAAAAAAATAATTCAATTTTTTAAATACCAAAACAAAAATTATATTATAATAATATTTTAACTTTGTTCAACTTTTTTTCTCTCATTTTTTAAAATTTCATAAAACATCATAAGTCAAACTATTTCATTACTGTTTATAAATCATTTCACTACTATTAACAAATTTCTCACCTCATTTTATTTTCTAAGCATCCTAGTTGTATTAGATAACATGTAGAAATAACGTATTAGTTACAAGTCAAAGTAACTTGAGAATTATAACACCAACATCAATAAATCCAAAAAAATATACATAAAAAGTATTAAAATGCATACTAGTCAAAATATAAAGTAATGATCTGTATAAGTTTCGAATGTACAAATTCAGCAAAATCATTTTGTAAAAATGTAAGTTTTACTATAAAAAAATAAAAATAAAAACTATTTTTATTAATGTTATCCTTTTTTTATATATATACATATATATGTATATAAAGAGTGGTGCTAGGGCCACTGAAAATTCTACACCTTTGTTCTATCGAATAGTGGAAACTTTTTTTTTTTTGTTTCAAAATTTTCAAACATTTTTTAAACCCGTTTAAATATTTTTAAAAATAAAAAGAAATCACAAAATTATGAAAAAAATATTTTCTTAATCATTAAGTAAAAAAAAATTAAAACAAAATTTGGTATAAAATAAGTGTACACTTTTTTGTTTTTTAGCTCTATCATTTCTCTTATACATAATTAGTTTTAAACTTATATTTCACGTTACTGCTGAAATAAATTATAACGAAAAGGTAGGGAACGTGCAACAAGGCTTTGTCTCATCCAAAATGGCCATTAGTGGGTTAGATGCTGGTGCGTGGCATCAATGATGCGGCCACAAAGGCACAGACGGGCCGAATATGACGGATGTCTTTTTCTTTAAAATAAAACATAGATATTTTACTGTTCATGTCTTAGGTACCTATGATTTGAGCAGTTCTAAATCATGATTGGAGTTAGGTGTCTATTTAAAAATGTCACTCTATCGAAGTTTTATTGTCGTCTGGATTAGATTATGTCAGATATATATGTGTATTGAAAAGCTATTAATGATTATAATTAACTTATTTTTAAGTCATAATTGTATGTCCTACATTAATAAAGGGTGATGATCCACTTTTATAAAATAATAAAATATATCAACAAATTGTAACCAATAAAAAAAACGCATGTCATATTTATATAGATAGTTTTTTAAAAATAATATATAATTAGTATATCACATCAGCATAAAAATAAAATATAGAAAATAATACATGACCTTGGTAGTCATAATAATTACATGAAAAAAAACCTTGGATCATAGACTTTTTCCTTTACTTCTCTATGAATTCAGAAAATTCTGCTTAATTGCCTTATAAGGCCAATATTCAAAATCCATGTTCAAATGACATCAAAAGATTGGTGTGTGAGTGATGCCGGACAGAATAGGATTATCCCAATGGTCAACTAAGCAACGAAAGCTTGGCATTGAGATTGAGAAGATGCAAATAAAGAGAAAAACTCTTATATAAACTCGGATGTTAGGATTTGAAATTAACTAAATATCCCTGTATATAGTAACATAAAGATGTACAATTTACGCAACAAATTGATTAGTCGTCAATTATGTAATTATTTAGTAACCAAATAATGACATAAAATAAATTAATTGCATAACACCAATCTTGGTAAAGAAGAGAAATCCTTTCAACAATTTTTTAAAGGTAAAATCCTACGGGATAGCTAAACTCAGAAAATTTAATTTTATTATTTGAAAATCAAGTATAAGTAAGGGTTTGTTTGAGGAGTGAGATGAGAATTTTGTGAATAGTAATAAGATAGTTTGTGAATAGTAGTGAAATAGTTTGAATTGAGTATTTTTTAGGCTTTGAGAAATGAGAGAGAAAAAAGTTGAATAAAAAATATTATAAAGTTAAAATATTACAATAATATAGATTTATAATATTATTTTTGTCTGAAGAATTGAAAATTTTGGAATTATTTTTTATTTTTTATTTGAAAGTTCGAAAAAGTTGTAATGATTAATTTAAAAATTTTGTATTTGAATTATGTATGAGAATAATATAGGATGTGATGAAATGAAATCATATGAGAATTTTATGTTTCATCTCCAAACCTACCCTAAGTCTCAATTACAAAATTTTTGTCAATTGGCTCTCTTACTTGACATGACAAATGGCTCGTTTGTCTCTAATACAGTAGCAGCTAGTCAGAACCTTTGACAATCTTCAAACATTGATTTTTTTCCTGGAACTCCAGTGACTAAATCACTATCACTCTATATCCAACATGGAACACGATCACACTCAATGAGAGATAAAAAACAACTATAAAATTCTTTTATTAAAAGAATTTTCTCACACATAAGACTTTCCAAAACCTCCAAGGCCGAAATCTCTACTAATGCTAATTGATAGGATTGCTTAAATATCCTATCTGAAAACAACTTATAAGACAATAGAATTATGCTAATGGAATGACTCTGTCGCGACTGATTCTGGTGACGGGTTGCTGATACTTGGCACTTTATCTTCTAACCAATAGTAGTTTCCCATCCAAATTCGTTTTTGGATAAGATCAAAACTTTTAGAACTTGACTTCTACACTGTTGACTTATCTAAAACACTTCCTAACAACCTCTAAGATAAAATAAAAATAATTATAGATAAACTCAAAGTGTTTTACATTAATCCAAAATACAAAACCCAACATAAGATGAAGTATATCATCTTAGTCACCTAATCTTAATCAAACTCTTGCATCTTCAGGATTTAATGATAAGAGTCCAAAAGTCCATTCTGAAGCCTACATGATGGGTTTAAATAGCTAAGAGGTTTAGCCGAATGCCCAAATAAGGAATAAAATAAATATTTCGCCAAAATCTAGCCCCACATTGAAAATAAAAATGATCTCTTAAAGCAGAAAGCAAATATTGCTATAAAAGAAAAAAAAAATAACTTAAATCGACAATTCGGAAGTAGAAATGGTTGTTTTTGAGGTCAAGATAGGGACCACTAGGGGTAACGTGGTGACCATGACGTGCGCCAAAATAGCTTTTCAAATTGGTGTCAAATGTGCAATTTCGATTTCTGTAGTTAAAGTTATGGCTAAAATACTAGCGCATGCGCAATTTTCTCCAAATCTTGAGATCTTTACCTTTTCCTGTCGTATTTGAGCAGATCTGTCTTTTCAAAGTAGTCTAGTACCAAATGTCAAATCTATCAACTGAGTGACATCAAACTTGTATTCTCCTACATCAGTAAGTCTCATGCAATGCACAAGCACGTGATGCGCAAGCCGTGCATTAGCCTCATGTGCTCCCATATATTCTACTATTCTTGCCACAAATTGCTACACTTATGGCATAACTGAAAATTACCACCTCCAAATCTTTTAGATTTGGGTCACCTTGCTCCACCCTGCCATGCGATTGTGCCCTTGGTGAGTTGCCACCAGTTCAAGCTATCCGATTATATGTTTCTAGTTATGTCGAGAAGGTCAATGGTTATGATAGGCACATGGCTCCTAGCACACAAAATTGGTTACGATAGGCACATGGCTCCAAGCACATTAAATTGGATGCATGTGAATAATGGGGAAGACCTACCTTGTATAGCATGCAGTGGTAGCATGTGGTGATAGAAAACAAACTTTGACTATGTAAATCGTTCCTCCATATATAATGAAAGAAAACCCTACGAAAAGCGAATTCAAACCAATTGACATGGTATCAGAGCAGGGAATGATACCCTAGCTCTCTTCCTTATTCTCTTCAACTGTAGGAGCAGTGCCACCTCTTGCTCCTCCACCATTGAGGAACCCTCAAGTCCCCAGTGGTCTCCATTGCTCTCTCAGGCCACAATCAATATTTTGTGTCCTTGTCAAGTGCTCTGCCTATTCTGAATAACCCCTGTGAGCTTATTCCCATTCTTGTCGTTCCACTGCACCTTGAGCCGAAGAGCTCCTTAACTCGAACTTACCTACGCGATGTCGAAGACCTTAAGGTGTTCCAGAATTGAAGCCGAGTCTTCCTCTTTGTAAAGAAAAAAGGTGGGCCATTACTTTTAGCCATTCCCTTTTTTTTGACCAAAGAGTTTTGGTCCTTCCTTTAACTTTCGGCCATTCCCTATTTTTTTTTATCAAAAAGTTTAGCCAACAGGCCATTACTTTCAGCTCTTTTTCGGCCATTCCTTTTTTTTTTTTTTGACCAAAAGATTTGGCCATGCCTTTTTTGTCAAAAGAGACTTTCGGCCCTCCTTTTTTAAACTAATAAAAAAAAAGGACTTCCGATCCTCCTTTTAATTATTTTTTGCCTTCCTTTGTCACCATTTCACATCATTATGGCAAACGAACAATCTTCGAACAATCCATATTTCCTCCACCATTCCGATCATTCCGAAATGGTGCTTGTTTCCAAACCCCTCAATGGGAACAATTATTCGACCTGGTGTAAGGCCATGACCATCTCTCTGAACACCAAATCCAAGTTGGGTTTCATAGATGGGACCATCACAGTGCCACCTGCTACAACCAAACTAGACGACTTTGCATCATGGAAAAAATGCAACAATATAATCCTGACTTGGATCCTCAATTCCCTCACACCAGATCTTACAAATAGCGTTATTTTTCTACCACTGCCCAAGAGGTATGGGAAGATCTTCGAGATCGTTTTTCTCAAAGCAATGCCCCTTATTTTTCAAATTGAAACGGACATCACTTGTCTTGCTCAAGATCAGATAACTTTCGTGGCTTACTATATAAGGCTTAAAAAATTATGGGATGAACTGGGCTCTTATAATGACATTGTTTGCTCTTGTAGGGAAAATCATAAGAGATGCCGATTCATACAATTTCTCATGGGACTCAATGAGTCCTATAGTGCAATTTGAGGATAGATCCTATTGATGAATCTACTACCTAATGTTGCAAAGGCCTACTCCTTCATTATACAAGAAGAGCAACAGCGAAGCCTAAATGCTGCACGTGAGATAACGAAGACCTTCGCGTTGTCTGTTAGAAGGGATGAACCGGTGGCTCTTGCTATTTGACATGGAAAAGGTTATTCTCGTCCCAACTCATTTAATTGAAAACCTTTACATTGATCTTATTGTGATCAAGACCATCATGTGCGAGACACATGTTGGAGGTTGAATGGGTATCCGCTAGGACACCCAAAACGTGCACCCAGTAGGTCCAACCAAGGAGGCAATCATTCTAAGCACAACAATAGCCATCCATCTTCAGTCAATAACGTTAAGAAGGGGCCAGTGATGTAGGAAATGCAGTTACTAACAAATGGGCTCTCTGATTTGCAAATCTAGAAATTATTATTTATCATGAATAGTAATGGGACATCACAATTCGCTACTCCTAAGGCTAATACTGCTAGTGCCTCTTCAGGTTTCTCACAAGCATTGTTGTGCCCCCATCAATTAATTATTGATAGTGGTGCAACATACCACTTTACTTCATCTCCAACTTTGCTTGTTAACAATAAAAAGAACACCCTTTTGCCACCAGTTGTTATGCCAAGTGGAAAACAGGCTCCGATTACATCTACGGGAACTTTACCATTGAGTTCAGTTATTTCTTTAAAAAATGTGCTTGGTGTTCCATCTTTTAAGGTTGATTTAATGTCTGTGAGTCAAATTATAAGAGATCTCAATTGTTCAGTAACCTTCTTTCCTCATTGGTGTATTTTGCAGAACTTGATGATGAAGACGATGATTGGTTTGGGTAAACAACAAGATGGACTTTTATTACCTGGTTGTGATAGCATTGGAGAAATCAGAAAAAAAAAA